>LPNX010302304.1:387288-460533 GCA_001517045.1 Pseudotsuga menziesii
ATAATCTTTGCATAGCCCTTGATGAACTTTCTGTAGTACCCAGTATGAACAAGTACTGTCCTTAGTTTCTTGACTGAATTGGGTGCTGGAAGATTTACAATGATGGCGATCTTCGCGGGATCTACCATCAAGCCTTGTCTGCACACAATATGACCCAACAAAATACCAAATGGTGCACAAAATATACATTTTTTCAAGTTTAGAGAAATCTGGTACTGCCTACATTTCTCTAACATCAGTCTTAAATATCCTATGTGCTTATCGATTAGCCCAAATACAGTCCAGTCATCAAAATATACTTCTAATAATTTATGGATGTATTCTTTAAATATAGCAACTGCTACTCTAGAAAATATAGTTGGTGCATTCTTGACACCAAAGGGCATTACCGTGTACTGGAACGAGCCCCATTCTGTTGCAAAGGTGTTCTTGGATCGATCTTCTGGATGTATTCTGATCTGATGGTAGCATGAAAATCCAACAGTGAAGGAGTAGACCTCCTGCCCTCCCACGTTGTCTAATACCTCATCAGTGAACGGTGTCGGAAATGGATCATGAAGTGATGCATCATTGAGTTTTCGCAGATCGACACAGATTCTGATGTCCCCTTTTGTTTTCTTCTCTTGGATGACCATGGGGCTAACCCATTCGCTTTCTTCTACTAGTTCAATGATTCCTGCTGCTAGCATCTTATCAATCTCGTCCTTGACTTTTTCTTTGTAACGTGGATTTAATCTATATGGGCGCTACTTGACTGGTCTAGCATCCTCCTTCAATGGTATCCTCATCACTCCCAGGTCTCCAACTATTCCCTTCATCTCTGTGAACTTGGTGGGAAATAGGTCCTGATAGTCATGTAACAAATCTGCAATCTGTCTGACTGTTTCATTGTTCCAATAGTCTCCAATAGAGGCAAACTTAGATTCTGTGTCTGTGCCAATATTTACCTTTTTAATCTTGATGGGCTCAGTGATTGCTGGAGTCTCTAACTGTGGTCCTCCAACATCACGAGTTCCTTCCGACTCCGGAATGTTGGTGTTGCGAGGTTCCTCATCTGCCTCCTCTAATTCTGATGCAAAATTATAGCATTCCAATGCCTCTTCTAGCTGGATAGTCCACCCAGGTTGGACTGGTACTGAGACGGTGCAATCCTCAAATATCTTGGTCTTGATTATGTCTAGGGCCTGAGAAACACTTGGATGTTCTGATTCAAACACAAAGGTGAGCAGGAAACTGTCTGTCATAAGTGACCATGTAGTCGTCCCCTTGCACAACTCAGTCTCTGTGTACCAGTTCCTTGGAACCGTGTCCAATGTGTGAATGAATCGGTGAACCCATTCCTCCTTGGGAACATCCGACCAGCTCCGTTCACATGCCTGAATGTGAGTGCTGGGATCGGTTTCTCCTATGTACTTCGGCTGGACATACTCTTTATTGACAGAAAATCTGATTGCCATCATTCCTTTAATATCATCCCATGATGTGATATTCTCTTTATGCGCATACCACCATCTTGCAGGTGTGGCTCGTACTGCAAGGTCCATATCTAGGATCCTCTGCTCGCAAGGGATCTGTTGCTCAAACTGCTCAAGGAAGTCCTGGATATCTGTCAATCCATTATATGATGGAAGGTTAGTGACCTCTACGCCAATCCATCGCAGTGACTTACTCATAAACGCACATCTGCGAGCTGAGACTTCGTAAAGTCTGTTCTGCCAGTTCTCTAGGCCAACATCAGAATCCGATGCGCATGAGCTGTCGCATCGCCAACTAATGTTCCCTTCTACGGTTGGATTGATGTAGTCGTTCTGGTTCACAGTCAACTGGTAAAGGCTATCCATGTTATGTGCTTCCTCCTCTGCTCGTAAGGGTTCAATATACCTAGGGCCTTGGAAGGGATCCAGTGGCATGATGACCCGGATCTGCGCATCCTCAAAGGTCATTTGTCTTCTCTTTAGGTCGATGACAGCCTTGCTACCGATCGCCCAGCCAATACTTAATAACGCTGGATATGGTCGACTGTCACCAATGATTTCTATAACCTCAAAGTCCGCAAAGCTGCGTACTCTGTCAATGTCAACTGGCACCTGTGGCAGTCGACCCAGTGGTGATACTCGCTGCTGGTTAGCTAATCTCAGGTGGATAGGCGATATGTCTAACTGAGGGCTACCCATCTGCTGCCATGTCTGCTTAGTTAGCACATTCACCTCTGATCCTAGATCTAGGACGACCTCATCCATTTCAAATTCTCCAATCTGTGCTGTAAGCTTCATCTCTCTTCCGGTCCTTGTATGTCTTGTAATATTATGAACACCGCGGTGTGCGTTGTCCAGGAGAGAAGGTTGCTGACACTGATCTATGATGCGTTGTAGCTCTCCAATGGATTTTTCATTTCTAAGGAGTTTCAAGCAACTATGCAGGAAGGATTGTACACTTCCTGTTGGCTCATCCTCGTCATATATTCCTACTGTGGTAGCCTACGGTACCTGTTCACTGCTATCGCCATAAGGTGCTTGCTGTGGTAGGCCCTTAGATGACGGTACCCATGATCCTGATTGGGTAGGTTCATCAAAGGAAGCCTTAGCTTTGTGAAATGTCTCTTTGTTCTTTTACAGGTCGAATGGTGTTGCTTTACTAGGAGCTATGCGCACCCCTGGCCATTTTGCGTTCTTTTTGGGATCCTACGATGTCCCACTGGTGGAAGCACCGCTCTGAGTCATAATGTTAACTTTGGGTTCTGATTCCTCTGGTTCAGCAACAATAAGCTGGATGTTCTGGTGTACTACTGGCTTAGGGTCTTTGATCTTAGCTATCAAGATAGGACACTCTTCTATGGTATGATTGTAAGATTTGCAATAGTTACAAGTGGTGGTGGGGTTCTGACAGTCCCTAGCATAGTGTGCTACAACTCTGCAATTATAACAAGTGATTGGCCCATGACCTTGGCCAAGACCTCCTCCTCGGCCAAATCCTTCTCCACGTGCAAAGCCTCCTCCATGGCCTCGTCCTCTGAATCCTCCTGCACGGCCTCCGTAAGCCTGATCCGGCTGTGGTCCTGTTGCTGGACCCGGTGTTTCTGATTGGACTCTGTACACATCATGTTTTCTATCTAACATGAGATCATAGGCTCGGCAGTCTTGTTCATCATGCCCGGCGGATTTTCAGAAGACACAGTATAGGTTCTTAGGTGTCTGTACATACTTCTGAAGCAAAGGGCATTGCTGAGGAGGATGTCCTTTTGTTTTACATATTTCACACCATGGCCCTTGTGTTCATGGTAAGGGGTTAGGAGCCCCTGATGCTAAATATTATGTGAATACTGGACAGTTGTCTTTACTATGGCCTTGTACTCTAGACTTTATGCACCATATGTCTTGCATGACCTCTTTCCCTTTCTTAAGTTCGTGTATCTGTAACGTGAGGTTGGCCAACTGGTTCTGTAGGGTTGTCATGCCTGTGGTAGTCTCTACTAGAGGTGAAGCCTCTAGTTTCATTGCCATCTCCAGCACTTCATCTTGAGTAGTGAGTTTCTGCTGCATTAGTGGCAGTCTGATGTGAGGGAGCAGCGCTGCAATAAACCATTCCTTATGCTGCTTTGGTGCAAAGTCAAAGCTTACTTGGTCTATCAGGGCTTTGAATTTCTGATCAAAGTCCCATACGGATTCTGATGGAAGCTGCTTAATGTCCTTGAGCTCTGTTATACACTGAGATTCAGACTTGGGTTTCTTAAACTCTTTGATCATGGCGTTCTTGACCTAGGCAAGTGTCTTGGGTAATGTAGTATACTTTATGTACCATGTCAAGGCTCTGTCTCTGAGTGTGGTGACCAACTGTACAAGTTTAAGGTCATCATCGTTGATTGTTTTAATGGTCCACATGGATTCACATAGGAACCAATGATGTTCCGGGTCTTCTGCTCCTGTACCCTTAAAAATAGGTAGCTTCATGTCATCTCCCATTCTATTTCTCTGTGGTGGGTTCTGACTGACTGGGTTACTACCACTCAGCGGTGTGGGCGAAGGTGATGTAGCGGGAGTAGGTATTGTCTGTGAACTACTAGATGGAGTACCTACGGGGTTATTTTGAGTCCCTGTCTATTTATGTGGGGTATAGGGGTGGTAAGGAATACCCCCCTCCGGTTCTTCTGTGGCACTAGGACTCTATTGTCTAATACTGTCTGAACTGTCTTCAAATACAGGAGAGCTAAAATCTACTTTATAATTCTTTCCACTACGTGCTCGCCACAATGTCATCAAAATCACTTGCAAACTCTTGTGACATTACTATCTTTACTTATTCATCTGAAACTAGATTCATTGTTCCTTTTTCATATAGCAGCATCTTAAGGGACAAGTTTAGAGATATTAGGTACTTACCACGATATCCTCTGAAGAAGTAGCGCTCAACTTCGTTGAAGCTCTTTCTCTGGTCAACTGCAAATTATGTAACAAAGCCTTCTAGCACACTTGTAAGCCAGAAGTCCACTGCTCTCGTAATCGGATTGTCGAGGTTCTGTATGGTCTGAATCAGCTCCGGTGTCCAGACAATGGTTCTTTTCTTCTTGAATGTGTTCCTATTTGTCAACTTTGATAACCAGTCGTAAAGCTCGTTCCCATACGTTGCAAAGAATATCAAATGTATGTCTGAAGCAATATGTTTTTCCAACCAGTCCTCTGTGCTTAGTCTAGGACTCCGATTTTCTTTCTTGGCAAACTCCATTAAGTCTGAATCTAGCCACTGGTGAAACTCTTCTCTGGTAGGATGCCAACAGAACATTAACTCCCAGTCGTTCAAACCGGTAACGGAACCATTTCTTGATTGCGTGGGTAGACCCGGGTTTACTATAGTCAACCAACAACACCCCTAGCTCACTGACCCTTTCGGCGACAGACCGCACAGTGGCCTGAAGTCTCACCCGAAGTGATTCTAATGGGTTGGCCAAGGACTCAAGCGTCTTGGACCAGGTTCCATGGAAATCCTACTGGTGGCTCGCAGCTCTCCTAGCTACGAGATCTCTTTCCTGCGCGCCACGCGATCCTTCGCTTGCGATGCGCGATCTATTCCCCACTCGTGGCCCTTCTAGCCACAGCGTCTCTACCCCTGCATACGTCGCGCGGATTCTTCTCCCGTCGCATGACTTCTTCCCTCCCACAATATTTCCAATCTTACTGCATCGCCGCACACCATGCGACACGAAACTTCTGCTCAACGCTAAGTCCTCAACCTACGATATCGCGCACCGCAGCTCCTCTGCCAGTGCGGTATCGTCTTCTTGTGATACCCTCCTCCCGTGGCTTAGCGCACTTAGTGTTGTTCATGTCGACGTGCAAGACTCGATACCAAGACTGTCTTACTGTGATTGATTAACTATCTAAGGCAAGCATAAATAAGTCCTTATACGGCGTGCCAAGGATTTCAACTTATATTTATCTTCCTGTAGTGTTGTAATTGAATAACTCATTCATACATTAACTGTAAACAAATTGCATAACATAACTGATGAATGCATCAAATAAACACAACACACAAATCAATCACAGAACACAGGATTTTAACGTGGTTCGCCCCCAGGATGGGAGTTACGTCCATAGAACTGTGCTTCTCTATTATAGCTTAAGGGAAGGCAAACACAGTTATGCTGCACCTCACATGCAGCTCAAGATCTTCTCTCTTAGATATTTCTTCTCTACCTTTATGTTGTCGCTCTTACAACATACTCTTCCCTCTCAGTCGATCCCTGAGGATCGTTGCATGCATGCTCTATAAGCCAGCTACTGGTTTTAGTAAGATTTCTACAGCTAAGACCAGAACCAGAGCTCGGCTTTTACAACAGTCTACTTATCCTTATTGCCTATTTCAATCACGACTGTCTAACTATCTAACCAACCCTTTACAATGCAAAATTACATCCTTTTATAAGCAACTCGAAGTTCTTGCTTTTACAACACTGTGGGCTTGTCCCAACAGTAACCCAAACCCTAATTAGTGACATTCAGTCCTCTCTGTCCTTGAGGTAGCCGCTTCCCATCACACCACAGCTCTCTGCAGTCTTCCATGCTTCCCGGCACTGACCACGGGTACTATGCGTCGCTTCTCTTTTCTGTCCTTCGTCTTCAATGCTTGAGCCTCGTTGCTCCTTCTTCTTTATGAGGGTCGCTGAGCCCTCTTGTCTTCCGCCGCTGCCTTCAATGCAGTGGGTGATCTCTCCTTTCTCGGCCGCTCAGGTACCGTTGCCTTTCTTTGACTTTCCTATCTCAAAAAGTCATGGTTTCCAGCTCTGCTCTGTAGCTGGAAACGTGCTACGGCGTCGTAGCTCTGTCTTATCTTCTTTCCGCCAAAACTTATTTCTCCGCTAAACTTAGCAGCTTCTTCTGTAGCTGTTGGACCCTACTCCAACAAAAATCTAGACATGGTATAAATGAGGATCTAAGTTACATATTTTTGTGTTCTAGGAACACAGTATGTATTCACATATTCCTGAACAGTAAGGATACCACCTCCACACTATGTCCCTTTCAAATTTACTAGTTCTCCTCTTTGTGAAAGACCAATAAAAAAATATATGTCTTCCATTTCTAACTTTGGAGACTCTCCTTCAATAACAAACACCTCTTGCTCTGGATCCCAGTATTGGATAAGAGTTTTCAACAGTCCTTTTTGTGCCCTCATATTGGATGTTCAAAAAAAATTTAGTAATCCACATTGACATAGTGTATTGATTGTTAGAGGATCTACAAGCACATCTGTATCCATCTCCTGGTGCTTGTGCTCCCTCTATATAAAATCCACGCTTTCCAAGTTTGAGTATTTTAGTAATGACACATCATTTTTACACCTTCACGATGAAATCACTAGCAATAATTATATTAGTATAGAGTCACTCACGAGCAATCCATTAGATAGTCACAAATTCCTCACGAAATTGCTATCTGGTATATCTTTGCTCGTAATTATGTCATAATGGTTTTAGAATGCAAAAGCATAATCAAATTTAGGAAAAAACAATGAAATAAACCAAGGAAATATGAAGAGACTACCTAGAAGTGATGTCAATTGATTTGATGTCTTGCAGAGATTGTATCCACTGTGCAAATATCTAGGGTTTTATTGTGCTCCAAATGGTAAAAAATACAAATGAAATGAATTTTTACAATTTTATTTCATATATGTTATAAAAAAATAAAAAAAAATCACCTGCTTCATGTAGCTTATTACCAAATTCTTGCACTATGGTTAATATTGATACTCTTTTTGGACTGGGATTTGTTATTATGGAACGATTTAAATGAAGCCAAGGGTTTATTTTTCAATTATGGTCCTTTTGTGGAGGATGTAGTAGAGCTCTGACACCATGTAGAAATAACATCTTTGAAGCTAAGAAGAAAATCATAGGAAGTAGATATAGCTACAAGATAATTATCACAAGCATGCACAAGTAAAATAGAGAGAAGAAGAAAGAGACTGAATCACATGAAGAAGTGAATAATGAATAATTGATTGATTATTACAATATTAATACATCTTTATAAATGAAAATTGAGTTGGTTGAATAAAACTCATGCTAGCTCATAAATTAGGCATACTAAATATGATAAACCCCGATAGGTGGCTAAAGCACTTTCCAAATATATCAAGGACCTCATGAATTAGATAAAGAATTAGTGAGTTGTCATGAGTGATGGAAAGACATGTTAATCCTGGAATCTAGAGATAAAATCATGGAGGATGGGTTGGAAACAAAATATACCAGTTTTCTAGTTGACTAGCTTTACCTTATCCACTGAAAAGCTGGAATAAAGCACGATAAAGACAAAATCTGCAAGAAGGCATAGTTATTAACTCTAGAGTCAATAAAGTTGGAATGATATAACCAAAATTAGGATAAATGTTCTCCTAGGGTATATATGGAAAGTGTTGACCAAGTGGTGCAAGTGGATTCCAACTATCTAGTCTAGTAGGTAGGAAAATAATCAATCATGATTAAATATTGTTATCCTAAGTATGAAGTAGTTTTATAATATCCCAACACCCCTCCCCCTTTAAGTCTGACTTTATGATGGATTTATCTGAAATAATCAGAAATATAGATCTATCTAGGTGTATATAGGGCCCAACAACAAGGTTATGGTCACCCTTTACAATTATTCATGTCCAGAAAAGCTGAGGAAAGAGGCAAAACCACATGGGGAATTCCTCCCTCAAGAAAGGAAAAGGCACAAAATTTGAAACATGTCTTCAATTATGTCTTTATCTTCACTAGAATAGGCTGAATGAACTGCTTCTAGTGAAATACTTTGATGAATAAATTGTGAACTCCATGATCATGCGCTAGAGTGTAGAAAGAATCGGAGAGACTCGTTGTAGCTCACCTGATGAAGTAGGAATATTATCTTAATGATTCTTTCTGCTAACAAAATTTGATCTATAAATGCAATCTGAAAAAGGAAAATAGATCTATGCATACTCCTTCCCAAAGAGTACAAAAATTAAGACAATTAGTAACCCAATCAGTTCCTTGTATAGCTACAAAATAGTGATGTGGATCACATATCTTTCTTCTAATATAATGTAGCACCTTTCCAAATCTGATATCAGGATAAAAAGACTCTGATATATCAAAAATATTATCATATGAAATAAACTATAGCAAAGGCATAGTGTATCGATGAGGATATAGGGCTAGAGTAGGAAACGTTTGAGCAACTGAGGAAAATTGGTGAGTGTAAAAATATGAATGATGGATGGACTTGAGATCTGAACCATAACTATTTAGAACTGATCCAAACATGTGTAAGATAATTCCAATGATGAATAATTTCATTTATAACCAACCAATGAAAAATAGACAAGACTTGAAACCATATGATATAAGTAACACTACATAGGAAACCAATGAGGACTCAACTAATGAACTTGGGGTTTGTATAGTCTTACGAGTATTCATAGGTATGGTAGATGGTATGGATGATGTAATAACATGCATATAAGCCTACAAATATGCTTCTAAATAAGAATTATTACCATTCGAATGAAGTGAGGAACAGTTGCTTAAAGACAAGTCAAGATCTAGTGAAAAATCACAAGTATTGGGAGATGAATCTAGGAGATTGATAGGTGGATTATCAATGAAAGAAACAAAGATTTTTTATTCTGATATATCATAAAGTAAATATATATTATATATATGAGGAAATTATTTTAACCCTGTAAATCAAGGCATAGTTTATATCACCTTGGAACTGTGCACTATGATAGTGTTCTGAAGATTCAGCAAGATTCTCTAGCTCATCTGGAACTTCGATATTATGCTTCTCAAGAAGATGAGACATGATGTCCATATTATTATTGAAACATTTATTCTCAATATTAAATCCTTTTCTGAAATAAGAACACTTGTATGTACTTCTTTTCTTATTGACTTTCATCATTGAACCTTCATCAGTAGGCTTCGAACTTTCATCTTTTTTATATGACTTTGGCTTCTTCTCTTTCACAATTTTCTTCTCTTTTGATCTTCCATTATTACTTCCTTGAAATATGAGAGCATTATCCTTTCCCTTGTAATATCTAAGAGAACCCATCTAGATCAATTTATCTTGCTCATTTCTCAATGAATCAAAGAATGTACTCAAAGATGACATTTTCCAATTAGAAATAGCAAGCATATTAGCATGAAACATAGACACAAAAACTGAGTATTCAAGACCCAATTTTGATAGTATGGAGAGGATCAATTGATCTTTCTTCTTCTCAATCGCACATTTCTTGATAAATAGAACAAGTGATCTTCCTTCTTCCTTCATCTTCAACTCCAAAGAGAGACTCAACTTTGTTCCATACTTGGTTTGGATTGGTCAAAAAATATAGACGAAAGAGAATATCGAGGCAAATAGAGAGGCAAATAAATACATAGGATTCATCCAACCTATTACGCCACTTATATTTCTCAAAAATAGCATTAGGCGCATTCTCCAAAGCTAAAGTATCTCTGTATAGCCCCTTATTGAGCAATAGAATGCCAATTTTGGATTTCCATTCATGATATTTTAAGGGAGTCGGGATCATAGCTGAAGAGGAATCTATGATAAGAATTTGAGGCACTCAAGAAGATACTCTCTGCAACCTGCACAAATAAAAATAGGAGAAAATATTTTAAACTCAATTCAAGCTCTTATGTAGAGAGGAATAAGAGACTGGATGCACTCTGATAAAGAAAACAAATAACTCATCGACTTTGTAGAAATTAAGAAATCTTGTGCTAAAATAAACTTGAAAACCAGTGGCTATGATACCATGTAGGAGAGATATGATATCGTGTAGAAATATCATCTCTGAAGCTAAGAAGAAAATCACAGGAAGTAGATCTAGCTACAAGATAATTCTCACAGGCATGCACAAGGAAAATAAAGATAATAATAAAGAGACTGAATCACGTGAAGAAGTGAATAATGAATAAATTGATTTATTATTACAATAGTAATACATCCTTATAAAGTAAAATTGAGTTGGTGGAAGACAACTCACGCTAGCTCATAAATCAGGCTTACTAAATATGATAAACCCCCATAAGTGGATAAAACACTTTCCAACTCTGTCAAGGACCTCATGAACTAGCTAAATCTTGAGCGAGTTGTCATGAGTGATGGAAAAACATGATAATATTGGAATCTAGAGAGAAAATCATGGAGGATAGGTTGGCAACAAAATAAAGCAGTTTCCTAGTTGAGTAGCTTTACCTTATCCACTAAAGAGATGGAATAAAGTAGGATGAAGATAGAATCTGCAGGAAGGTGCAGTTACTCATTCTCAAAGTCAATAAAGTGGGAGATATCTAACTAGAACTAGGATAAAGGTGCTCCTGGGGTATATATGGCAAGTGTTTACCAAGTGGTGGAAGTGGATGCCAACTATTTAGGCTAGTAGATAGGAAATTAATCATAATGATTAAATATTTTTATCCTAAGTATGAAGTGGGTTTATAATATCCCAACATAGGATTTCTCTCTAATTTTGGAATATAGGATGGATCATATCCATTTGCATATTTCATCTAATATTTCCATTATTTTTCAAACCCTAATATCACCCCTCAACAATGTATGATATTAGCCATCTAAACTTAGTAAAAATTTTATTCTCCATGATAGATCCTACCTAACATGGGTCACCATAGTTAGATCATTTATTCCATTTTGGTTCCCATACTTAATTTCTTTCTTAGGATTGGGAGATTTTTTAGTTTATCCATGAATTTGAGAAGAAGCCACATGCCTCTTCATGCATATATTTCTGCCCATCACCTATAGGGATCCAATTAAATTTGTTTAAGTTGTAATTGCATTTGCATTTGTTTTGCTTATACATATGAGCCTTGTGCTAGCTTCCAAGATTACTTCTCCTTATAAGCCCTCAATTCGGTATCCTATGTTAATTCCTACAACATTTTTACTTTGCAAATTAACACCTATTTACCAGGAGGAAATACACCTCGAGTTTCATTACCTTGCTCATATTCCTTACATTATGCATGGGTTGGTTCCTTGCACTTGTAACTAGCTCTACTTTCCTCAACACTCATTTTCTCCCATGTAGCATAGCATTCATTTATTATTTTCAGGAATTATAAATATGAAAAATACAATATATATATATATATATATTAAAATATAAGTAAGAAAAACATCTCCAATGTATGCTTACTAGTGGCAACTAGCCATTCCCTCCTTGAACAGAGAACCATTTTTTAGTCTATCCACAAGTTGGGATTATAGTTTTTGGATTTAGGATTTATACCTTGACCATAGAGTTAGGCCTCCTCTGATTGGTTTCTCTTCCAATGATATGGAGAATTTGTCAATGTGTCTTACATTGTGGATTTATATCGTTGGTTCATTGGTTCCTTTTGTCAAAAGTTTCCCAAGTCACTTCATGTATCATGCCCATTGTTTAAGGATAAAGCTTATTTCATTCATTCTACAGTTACCTTGACCTCATGTTTCAGTCATTCCCTAGCGTTAGTTGTTTTAATCATCATTGTACTCATTGTTCAGACTCATGCTTATGAGGAAGGTCCTCGTTGACTTCTTCTAAGAGGGTTGGTGTCTCATCGACAACAACTTACATATTCTAAGGCATTAACCTAAATTCATTGCACCCTATCCCTCTTTACATTATTCATAGGTAACCTTGCACTCAATAGAGACATTTCATCATTGGTATGTAATTGAGTGGTTTTCCTTAATGCTCGAAATCCAAAAATCTATTTAGATTTCAGGATTTATGTTGTACCTTGGATTCCATTTTCATCATTAGTAGAAGTTCTTTCCCCTATAAATTTCTTTCATTATCGATTATTTCTCATGGTATCTCTTATGTGTTCTATTTACATTTGGTGCATGTAGCAAACATACTCATTGGTCCATTCTATACAATTTTGTCCTGGTCCTTCCCAAATCAAATAAATCCCTAATATTCTCTCATGTTGGATGATGGGGGATTCCTCAATGCCTCCTTTTCAATGTGTCTCTTTCTATCAAATTCAAGTCATCTTGCTTGAGGAATAAGTCTAGAGTTTTGGTAGTATCTTGGGGCTTGAAGTCATCAAACGAAGGCTCCATTGCTATTTAGTAGTGGGAATTCATTAGTGTCTCCTAGTACTCTATAGAATATTTAGGTGTTCGATTTCAAGAACATTTATTCACACCTGTTAGAATGTCGTGAGATTTTATGCTTTCAAATTATATGTTGTTGCACTATGTATTTCATGATATCCAACCTCTGTATGAAATATGCATGTAATGTAGAATTTTCATCCATACTATGTTGATGTTTCAAACAACTAATTAATTCAGAGAGTGTGCAACAAAATATACACCTAGATTCATGTTGCAAAGTATTTTATTAATTAAAAGTCTTCTGGATCATACATTGTTTGCAATGTTCCTACCACCACGTGTCACATTAAGCATGATCGGGAATAGTTCATGGAAAACATGTAGTAATTCAAGAAGTTGTATAATTCAAATAAACCGGTCACCTCTCAAATAATTCATAATGGTCAAAAACATATTGTTGATATATTGGAATTTCCGTGCCTTCAATTTCCCTACTTTGAGACATTGTTTTCCTTCCTCAAAAAATTTTCTTTCTATTACCAGCCCTTATCTTTTGTCTTTTGGAATTCAAAATATGGATTTAGGCCTAAGGTACCATCATATTTTCTCATGATTTCAGTTTTTTTTATTAAATAATCACTAAATAAATGTACTTGTCCTTTGACTAGTTAATGGATATAAAATTTACCTTCGGCTTACCTGCTTACGTCGTGTTTTGGATGACTTATTATAAGACCCGCAAGTTGTTTCAAATACTATGAAATTGTAGCAGATCATGTAGAGTTTGATAATGCATGAATCATTATTTGTTGACTGATTATGGCTAAATGAGTAATTTGTTGAAGTGTTTAAAATTTAGAATGGATGTACCTAAACAATTTTAGGATCATTTGTCTATTTTGACTATCTATCTTGTATGTGATAATACTATTTTAACCACTTGAGAATATTTTGATTCTAGATTTGGTTTTACGTTTTACATTTTTATTATTTTTGTTACTCAACCCTATATATAAAACCTGATTATTGCCATTCAACAAGGGACAATAGATACCCTTGAAGGAATGTTTTAGTTTGAGTACATGCAAATTAATTTTTTAATACATGGCCATTACAATCAAATGATGTGTGGTGTTGATATAGAAGTGGTCAATTGAAGCTCACCTTAGTGTGAATAAATTCCAGGACCCATGTTCTAAGGAAGTAAGGTCCACTTGAAACAGTAAGGGTACTGAGCAGATTAGTTATTTCAATTTCCATTTGTTTTTATTGTAATGTGTGCTTGTTTAGTTACATGTTAGTTCTTTTAGGTTATATTTGTTTTGACTATATTATGAGATTATTATATGATTATGTGATCAATATCATATGTTTTAGTTATTAATACCTTTGTGAAAATTCATTTTACTCATCTAAGTTTATGGTTTGAATGTGAAGGACATTAGATTGTAGAATTAAAAGTTATTTTCAATATATGGCACTTTATAAAAAAATTGGGCATAAATACACTTGATACAAACATATACAATGCATGGTATCTCATAAGGATTTATAATCCTTCTGTGATAACATAAATGATGCTGTAGTTGACCATATCTAGCTTCATTTATATGGTGATTAAAAAGACAATAAAGAATGTTGTTAGAGGGAACCATAAATTTCTTAAGGTATGTTATAGGAAATCCTTGAGCCCATTATTGCATTTAAATAAATTAATGTGACCTAGGATAGGTTAGGAATCATACCATCAAGAGTTGGCATCAATTTTCCTTCATTTGACATTGTAATTTTGAATTCTTTGAAGCTAATATGAGATTTGATTTATTATTGCCTTTTTCCTTTTGTAAATAACATTTGTGTTTGATGGAATCAACGCCTTACTAGCTTAAGAGTACGAGCCTACTCTAAAGAAAGGAATTGGTAGATAAATATCTTGTGCCCATGGATAAGATTGTGGGTTATTGATTTTCTTTATAGTTGTAGCTTTCTTTCAATGGGTGGTTTTTATTTATTTATTGACATTTATATTTTATTCTACAATTGCATTTTCTTATGGATTCAAATGGAATGCCTTATAATTGATTCTATATATGGAGTGGTGTGTGGTTTCTCTTCTAGCATGCCACAATCATTTGGTTTGTTGAGGAATTAGTTTACATGCTTTCACTAGATTATATTTACCTTCCAACATTTGTATTTCAATTCCTATAAGGTAAAGAGATTTTGTAGCAGTGAATTGAAGTACCAAATGGGCAAGATTTATCAAGGAAACTCTTTCCATAAAATTCCAACACCTTTAAACCATAAATAAACCTCAGTATTTATGTTTTTATTACATAGGACCACTATAATCTAGATTTTATTTAGTAGAACTCAAATTTTTAAAGGTTGTATTGCATGTACACAACGTCTCACCAGCTTAAACTTCTTGGTCTATAATTTAAGTGAAAGTTAGAGATTCAACATGCATATTTTATTCTAATTCTTGGACTCACCCATTTTGGGTTCCAGTTCCATTTCTAGAGAAGTGATAAAATGTTCAAAGAATAAAGAATTATTGAATGGGGAATCCAATGTAAAAATGGAGAAGGAACCAAGGTTCATAAGAGTTCCATTTTACAAGTGGATGTATTTTTTGTATTTAATAGGTTTTATTTACATACACTCATCTAGGGATAAGATATATAACCTTTGTACAAAAACAAATTTCAAAACTGGTGTGACTTCAAGTAGAAGAAATTCACAAAATGATATGAAAACAAGAAGAAAAAAATAAGGAAGAACCTCTCTCTCATTGCTTTATTTTGCACTACTATGAATACATTCAATATTGAATGATAATTTGTCTCTATGTATGACTTATCTTACTCATGTTTATCCATGTCATTCTCATTTTTTTCATATACACAATCTTAAGCATGCATAATCTAAATTTTGGTTTATGAGAAATTGTTCACTCCACATAATTCCATTTCACATTGCATTCCTTGTTCAAAACCACTATTTTGTTTCTAAGAGTAATGTTAACATAAAATAAAATTATTAGGGTTTCATAATATTCCATGCATTTCCCATCGTGAATCAATTCTTAACTCCCTAATATAGCTCTTATGATGCATTAAATAAACATATATGTAAGATGAGCATGGGTATATATTATGACAACATGGTTATACTTTTAGTTTCTATGGAACTGCTTGTTGTAACCCTAGGTGGTTGAATACTCATTTGTCTAAGAGTTCATTTTTTGCTTCCATAGTTGTTGTATTTCATCATGTGTGATGCCATGTTCTGGCATATATGTCACAGCTTAAGGAATTCGTGACACAAACCATTTATTCTTAATAAACTACTTACATTTCCCAAATGATGCATTTTCACCACATACATTACAAACCTCCATTCAATACGATACTTTGTCTCTTTATCATTAAAAATTTGTTTGGTTGAAATATTGGTACATAGTAAAACAATATATTGATGTTCAAAGTGTTTGTTGCGTCAAGCATCATGATAAAGGTCAGTAACCATTGCTATGAAAACACAGGAGAATGATAAATAAATATATTTTATCATCTATAGGAGGACATGATGACAATCACATCTATCTCCTCAAGATAATCCCATGGAAACCTATAGTATTTCAATCATTTATGGGGTAATCAAATTAACCATGTCCACAACAAGCCCATCCTCCACAACCATAGCAATGTAAAATATATTAGGGACACCATCTCATTCTTCCATTATTGAAAACAATAATAAGCTCTATTTCCAACACCTCAACATTACGAATCCATGTCAATACTACAACAATTCCATTAAGAAGTGAGATGGTACCAATAAAGGATTTTTGTAGCATGTGACAATTCTAACATGCTAAAAAAACACCTCTTACACATTCAATCATAGAAGAATGACCTATTTGACATATAAATTCAAAATATTTAAAAACTTATTACTATTGGATATAATTCTAATAATATACTTTCATCTCACACTAGAATCATGTCAATCAAAGATCATATGAAAGAGTTGTGTCCTGGAAATTGATTGTTGATCCAAGCTAGATCATCGTAAACAAATTTGTTACACAAGTTGTTTCATAATGTATTTGACATAGAAAATCAATGCACTTTAAAAGCATGCTTCTACTAGATATGTACCCATAAATAGGCTTTAATATGGATTTTGAATCACTCCAATTGATATTGTACAAAATAATCATCATCAAAACAATGTTAGGTAGTCTAGAATACTTACCACTCAACATGTTTAAAATGAAAACTACATAGTCACTCAATTTTATATGTGTTTTATGTTCATCACTTTTGAATTTTTTTTGTTAGAAAAAAAGGAAATCATCACCTCTCACTTCTTCCATAAACTCACCATATATTGCAAAACAATAGATGTTTTTTTGCAGATAACCTAGATATTAACTGAGTCAACTTATCTGCGAAGGTGTGATATTTAAAGACTTCTTTGAATTTCTAAAGGTAAAATCACTAAGGAATTCAAAAAAGTGCAAGCCCATTTTTTTAGTATTTAAAAATAACAATGTTTATGGTACAAATTTCTAGGTGTTTTCCATGGAATTGGTCAAGCTAACAAAACAATAGGATAAATATTTTACATAAGTTCAAATAAACGAAGTACATGGAAAATCAAAAGTTGGTATACAATGATACAATGTAAAATATTTGTCATATTTATTCACCTACCTTATGATGAGGACATTGTTGCCTAAGAATCCTTCAAGGAGTCATAATGTATAATGCTACTCTAAAAAAATGGTATGTTAATATGATCTTGATTATAGCCATGCATTTTATTACTTATCAATTCATGTAAGAGATTCAATGAAAGGAAATGTATACATCTATAAAAAAAATGCAATTGTCTCTGCTTGGTTGACATGGAAGACCAAGGGCTTTGAAAGTTAAGTAATCCTTTCATCATGGCTTTGAAGAGGAGCCACCATTCATGAAACCTTTTAAGCATAGTTGCAAGCTTCAACACTATACAACAACTATTAGGAAGCCAAAGAAATTTGAATGTTAAAGGAACCCTTGCCTTCAATACAAGAGAAACAAATACCATTTCAGAGAAAAAAATAAGAAACATAAATAAATAGATAAAATCCCCATGGAGCATTATAAGATAGAAAAATGATTAATAGCTAGTTTTCTAGTGGGTGCCCCTCCATAATAAAAATAATTCCCTTAGATGAATACTCCTTTGGAGAACCTAAAGATAGTAGAAACTTAAAAACCAATTTTTTGAATTTTTTTTATAAATAATAATAAAAAGAAAAGAGTTCCAAAAATTGTTGGAGAATCACAGGTGATACATGACACTATCATATTTACATGTTGGAGATTTTAACACTTGTTGTAGAATCATAGTTGATACATGACACTATCATATTTACATGTTGGATATTTTAACACTTGTTGTAGAATACTAGTTATTTCATGATATTATCATAGTCATCATACTAGTGATTCATATTCTCAATTGATAATATATTTATAGATTGTTGTGTAAGTGTTCAATACTTATGATCAAAATTACCTAGCAATTCCTTCAACATTATCCATCTTCTACAAAGGCTATTTCATAATGAGTTAACCATTAATACTACACTTCACTCCAACACTAGTACTCCTCGCAAACATTAAATAGAGACTAATCAAGAATGAATATTTTAGCATCCTCAAAAATGACTTGCTTATCCTACTGTATTCCACCTTCACATTGATTGCTTTAGGAAACATAGGTATATCTATCCTTTCTTCTCATTATTTAATCATATCATTGTTTTTAAAGTTAAATATTGAATCAAAATTTATATGGATATGATTGATAGAATCCCGAACCACAACATTCATTTTGTTACTACCATCATCCAATTCCACATTTTCCAAAGCTCATACCCTATTTTGTCGATCGAGGGGAATCTTAAAATCAATTGGGGGATTGGATCGGTTAGAATCTCATCAGAAAATGTTTTATGCTTATCAAGAATCAAGGTCTCTAGAAGAAGAGAGTTGATATGGAATATGTCAAGAAGGATTATAAGAAAAAAAAATTGTTTAAAAAAAGTTAAGGAAAGAGTGCTAAAATAGTGTTGCAAAATGCTCAAAACAACGCTCCAAAATACTAAACAATGTTTTTAAGTGTTGAAACTAGTAATACATAGTTTACTCAACATCAATTGAATTGTTTCAATGTTCCATTGCATGTGAACAATACTTCACAAGCTTATGCTCCCTGTATGATAATTTAAGTGATATATAGGGATTCAGCAACCCATATATATGTTGTAATTCTTGTACTTGTAAGAAAATGTTTCGAATAGTTTCCTTTTAAATCTTAATCGAGGCTAATTAAAGGAAATCACAATTTTTTTAACAATGAGCTCCATATTGAAACAACACTATACAACTTGAATTTTCTTGATTCCTTTGGAGATCCATGGTTAGATGACTAAAAATTATGTGTTGGAACCCTAAGGTTATGTTCAACAAAACTGAAAACTATTTACTGGAAGGTCAACAATGATACCTATACTAGAGAAAGAAAACAATTTTAATACCAAATGTGTTATCACTAACACCTTTCAAAAAGCATGATCTAGACACATAAAACTTGTCATTCATTAGAGCTTCTCTCATGGGATCATGCAAAACTCAATACCTAAATCACTAAATGAACAAGTAGCATTCTATTATGCAACAAAGTCCCAGATATAGCATAAAAAGAGTAGAAATAGAGAATAAGAGAGTAATCTATGCCTAAAAGATTATTAACAGAGATAAATATCAATCCTCTTCAAGGAAGGAACCTCCTTACACAATGTATTGAGTACACAAGACAAGATAAGATACTATGATGACTAAAATGAGAATATATCCTTCCTATATATAGGAGATAAAGGTGTACAATAACAACTAATAAACCCACTCATAGACTCAAGCCTACATAAATAATATATAATGCACCACAATATAGGGGGTAATGCACCACATTATATGGTGTAATGTGTCATCATTAAGGGCTTAACATGCCCCTCCCCTTCAAAAAGTGTTGTCCTCAACGCTGAAGTATTTTTGGATGTCACTGTATAAAGGACTCCTCTTCCCATGTTGAATCTTATGTGGGTAATTTCTTCCATTTAATGAGATACTCTGAAATTGATCAATTTCGAAGCTGTCTAGTTCGCATTTCAGTAATTTCTTTAGGCTCCAAGATGATTTTTCCTTCCTTGTCAAGTTCTGGTAACATCGTTTGAACTGGTATATTGTCAACGATTACCTTCTTTAAAC
The DNA here is from genome assembly GCA_001517045.1 of Pseudotsuga menziesii. Taxonomy (NCBI): domain Eukaryota; kingdom Viridiplantae; phylum Streptophyta; class Pinopsida; order Pinales; family Pinaceae; genus Pseudotsuga; species Pseudotsuga menziesii. The sequence continues at coordinate 407,234 of LPNX010302304.1, forward strand.
TAGGAAACATGGAAAACTAGATGGACTCATGAAGATGCATCTAGTTCCAATTTGTAAGCCATACTACCAATATTTTGGTAACACCTTGTAGGGACCATAGTATTTAGGTGATAATTTATTATCCTTCTTGGTGTTCTTCAGGGACATCTGTTTGTATGGTTGTAGTCTTAAAAACACCCAATCCCCAACATTAAAGCTTCATTTACTATGGTGTTGATCTACTTGTTGTTCCATTTGATCTTGTGCCAGATTCAGGTTGTCCTTTAAGAGTTGAAGAACATGTTGTTGATGCTCCATGTGGTCTTCCACTGCTTAAACCTTAGATTCTCTTAGTGAAGATGTGATGGCTGGTGGATGGTAGCCATACATTGCCATAAATGGGGTCATTTTTTATGAGGTATGGAAGGAAGTATTATACCACCATTCTACCAAGGGTAACCACTTGATCCATTTTGTTTGTTTATCAGCTGCAAAACATTGAAGATACCCTTCCAAAAATTTGTTTACTATCTTTGTTTTTCCATCAGATTGAGGGTGATAAGATGAGCTATGAGCCAGTTGAGTACTCAAACAAGAAAATAATTCGGTCCAAAAATTTCCAGTGAAAATGGGATCCCTATCACTTACTATATTATTTGGAGTACCATGTAGTTTTTGTATTGTCTCCATAAAAGAATTGGTGATCGTGCTTTCTTTGAAGGGGTGAGATACTGCACAGAAGTGTGCATATTTAGTAATTCTATCAACAACCACCATGATGACACTCTTTCCTTCAAAATTTGGTAAAATTATGATAAAATCCATCGAGACCTCTATCCACCTTTGGCTTGGAATGGAAAGTGGTTGTAGCAGACCAGGGGTCTTAATTGTTTCCACTTTATTTTGTTAGAAAACCAAACATTTTGCCACAAATTTTTGAACGTCAATTTTAAGACCATCCCAAAAAAATCTTTCTTACCCTTTGGTAGGTTTTTAAGAAACCTGAGTGCCCTCCTATTGGTGAAGAGTGGAATTCAGAAAGTACCTTTTTCTTAAGCTGGGAACTTTTACCAAGATATAATCAGATCCTTGTACCATAGCAAGTCATATTTCCACCTAAATGTATTAGATGCACTAGGATCCTACTGTTGCTTTTGAATAAATGTCCATATTTTTTCGTCAGTTTTCCATTTTTCCATTGCTTCACCTATCCAATCTAGTTGGATGATCAAAATAGCATAAAGTAATGCTTCAACATCCTCATCTTTCCTGGAGAGTGCATCTGCAACAACATTTTGCTTCCCCTTTTTGTAGATGATTTCAAAGTCATATCCCAACATCTTTGTTACCCATTTTTGGCTCTCTTCTAAAGATAGCCTTTGTTCCAAGAATTATTTAAGGCTATCATGATTAATTTTAACCTTGAAATGTCCCCCTATAAGGTAGGGGTGCCATTGCTTCAAGGCATGTAGTATTGCCAACATTTCCCTCTCATAAATGGGATTTTTTAAGTTCTTTCCATTGATTAGATGACTTGTGAATGGAATAGGGTGTCCTTCTTGCATTAGTATAGCTCCAATTTCATTTCCTGAAGCATCACATTCCACAATAAAGGTTTTTATGAAGTTTGGTGTCCCCAAAACAAGAGCTTTACACATGGCCTCTTTGAGTTATTGAAAGGCTTGAGTTGCCTCTGGAGTCCAATAAAATGCATCTTTCTTCAGTAACGATGTTAGAGGAGTTTCAATTCTTCCATAGTTCCGAACAAACTTACGGTAGTACGACGTCATACCTAAGAATCCTCAAAGATTCTTCATGGTTATGGGAATCATCCATTCCCTCATGGATTTAATTTTCTACAGGGTCTACCTTGACACCTTCATGAGATACAATATGAACCAAATACTCTACTTCCTTTATCCCAAAGAAACATTTTGAGCATTTTTCATACAGTTCTTTCTCCTTTATTATTTGTAGTACCTTGTCAACTTGTTGAACATGTTCATCCCAAGACTTGTTATAGATTAGTATATCATCAAAGAATACTAGAACAAACTCTCTAAGGAAAGGCTTGAAAATAGAATTCATCAAACTTTGAAATGTGGAAGGTGGATTTGTTAGACCAAATGGCATGACCAAAAATTCACAGTGACCTTTGTGAATTCTGAATGTTGTTTTTGGGATGTCTTCATCCTTCATTCGAATCTGATGATACCCAGAATGAAGATCCAACTTTGTGAAGACAACTTCTCCATGTAATTCATCTAACAATTCATCAATGATGGGAATGGGAAACTTATCTTTAATGGTGATCTTTTTGAGCTCTCTATAATCAGGATACATGCGCCATGATCCATATGGCTTGTGTACCATTACCACGGGTGTAGAGTAAGAACTTTGGATAGGCCTAATTATTCCATCCTCTAACATTTCATCCACCATACACTCAATTTCACTCTTTTGGCTATAGGGATATCGGTAAGGTCTGATGTTAGGAGTAACATTGCCTGGAATTAAGTGGATAGCATGATCAAAGTCACGAATAGGTGGAAGACCTTTGCGAATATCTTTAAATACCTTGGAATTCTTTTTAATGGTCCTTTGGAGATATAGGGAAATAGGGAATTTTAAGGTTTGAACATCTAATGAGCATAATTGTGCAACTATACCTTTATGTCCCTTTTTTAACAAATTTGTCATACCATTAGATCTTATCACCTTGCTTGGTTTCCCTGTCATGCCATTTAACTCATATTCTTTACCTTCCCATGAAAATTTCATGAAAAGTTTTTGAAAATTAAAAGCCATTTTTCCCAATGATTGTAACCAGTGGACACCCAAGACAACATCCACACCACCCATTGGGATAGCAATCATTCGACTATTCAATACATAACCCCCCATAGCCAGATTGATATTATTGCATTTCCCAAAGCAATTTATAGTTCCTCCATTTGCAATCATTACTTGAAATTTTGGTGTTGGATAAACAAAGCAATTAAGAACTTTGGCTAATTTACAATGAATGAAATTATGAGTACTACCAAAATCAATAAACATTGTTACCTTCTTCTTTTTTATGTATCCTTGTATTTTGAGAGTTTGATGAGTGCTAATTCCATCCAATGCATGACAATATATGGTGGGAGTAATTTCTTTTGAAGTAGCCTCTTCTATTTCTTCTGAAGTCGCCTCTTCTTGAGATCCTTCCTCTTCTTTTGATTCTTCCTCTTCAAAATCTATGTAGAATAATTTCTTGTCATTGCACTTATGTCCCTTACTATACTTGCTATAACAATTAGAGCATAATCATTTTTCTCTTCTTTCATCTAGTTGTTGGGGTGTCAACCTTTGTGGTGGTTTAAAAGAAGGAACATTATTTTATCTATATGTGTTGGAGAAGGCCTTTCTAGTAGTCATTATCGTATTTTTATTTTCAACCTTCCTTGCCATCTTGAAGGCCTTCTCTAGTGATGATGGTTCAAAGAGATGCACGTCATGTTGAATGTTATCTTTCAAGGTTCCAATAAAGAGATCTAACAAATTATCTTCTGAATTATTCTTCACTCTAAGACTTAGCTGTTGAAATTCCTTGATGTGATCTGTAACTGAACCTTTTTGCTTGAGATTTACCAACTCACTGAAGAAGTTGTTGCTATTTATATGCCCATAATGTGCCATAAATTCTTCGGTGAATATAGACCAAGACATAATAGACTCTTATTTTCGGTCACAAAGCCATCGGTACAATAAAAACTGATCAAGTTCTATATACAAGGATGCAATAGTTACCTTTTGCATAGTGGGCACCTAGTGTAGATCAAATAATTGATCCATCTGAAAAATCCACATGATGGGATCATTGCCATCAAAATTCTGCATGTCAATATTGGGGATAAAGTAGTTTCTTGGACCTAAATTAAACCCATGATGTTGTAGTGAATCATCAATTTTTTAGGACTCCAACTTCCTACTCTCCATTGTTTTTTCAATTTTCTCCAGACGTGACTGGAATAAGCCATATTTTTCATCCTTATCCTCTTCTTGAGTAGAAAAATGAGAATAAAGTTATGTTTGATGTCCTTGATAAACTCCTTCAATTATTGAATATCTTTTTTACTAGCCATCCTTTTGAGATATCCTTTACTAGCCATCCCTTTGACATCCTCTTTAGTAGCCATCTCCTTTTCCAATTTAGCAAAGTCATCAATTTTCACATTTCCTTTAATCATATATTCCAACTTGGACACTCTAAAAGAAATGTCTTCCATTTCCTTGTATGTTGGGGATGAATCCTCTATGGGTTTTATTGGAGTGTGATTATTTTCACTTCCTTTTGGTAGAATTTTTAACAATATCACGCCCTAGTATAAAAATTTGGCATGTAGTACCTTGATCTGTCCAGTTTCCAATGCCGCAAGTTTGACCTAATTTGGATGAGCCAACAAAAATTTATTGCAAATATACCAAAGCTTCTTATTTTTGTCCTATCCTGAGGATTGAATTGTACTGTATTCCACGTGTCCAATGTTTTGTTTCTATATCTGAAACTTCTACCACATATACCCTAGTCTATATTATTTCATATGCAATTGGTCTCACTCCATTGGGATATTGGATTCCTCATATATGACCTTTTTCCAAAGAACACTTGTTTTAAACTAGTTGTAGGACTAGTAAAAAACCCTATATTCCTCCACAATTACCTCTGAAACTGTAATGGATCGGGATCTGAATTTTTTACTAGAGATATTGTGTCCTGTTTTGGAAGTGTTTTTTTAAACTTGATCTCTGAATCCTTGTAGAAAAAACGTTGTAGTGAAAGTTCCAATATAACTCGTTTTGCATAAGTTAGTCCCGCAGAACGAGCTCTGATACCAAATGTTATGCAACAAAGTCCTAGATATATCATAAAAGACCATAAATAGACATTAAGAGAGTAATCCATTCCTAAAAGATGAATAGAAAAGATAAATATCAATTCTCTTTGAGGTAGGAACCTCCTTACACAATGTACTGAGTACACAAGATAAGATAAGATACTATGATGACTAAAATGAGAATATCTCCTTCCTATATATAGGAGATAATGGTGTACAATAACAACTAATTAACCCACTAATAGACCCAATCCTACATAAATAATATGTAATGCACCACAATATAGGAGGTAATGCGCCACACTATATGGTGTGATGTGTCATCATTAAGGGCTTAACACATTCACTAAAATATGACGTAGAATTAACTAATTACAAAACTAGATACCATGAGTTGTTCAGGAAGTGAAATATGCCCATGATGTGAGTTATGTTATAAATACTCATCTCCTTCTTTCAAAGAAAAATTATCTCTTTCTTCCCCTACCATCGACAATAACATGTTTAAATTACCAAACTTTCCCATAAGAGGAAGCATATGATAGAATTCTACACTCTATTATCAAATATCCCCATTAGAGGGGGTACGTGTAAGAACTATGCCCTCCATCCTAGGGAAAATTTTAAGGATCCATAATTTTCTCATAGGGTAGAAACCTTAACAAATCTTAGTAATTCTTAAATTTTCAACCATAAAATGTTTGGTAATTTTTTGTAAAATATTCAAACTTCTAAGTATTTTATATAGTTTTTGAGTAGTTTTGATAATGTTTAGAGTTTAAAAAAAAATATCCTATTGAATTTGGACAAATCATTTTAAAAAATTTGGATATGCAAATCTTTTTCTAGAAAAGAGGCATCAAAAAATATCCGATGGGTTAAAATTTCACCCATAAAATTTCCCCTACTGCCTCCTCCTCATGGACAATGTTAGGCATGCATGGGGGTGTAATATAGTATTTTCAAATTCAGTAATCCTTAAAACCCCTTACACCCCTTTCGAATGTCCAAAAGTTTGATAAATCCTTAAAAGATACTAAATTTTGGATTGTGTACATAGGTTGCTAGTTAGTAACATGTGTATATACCTGCTACCCTTTAGAAACATGTGTATACATCTTAAACACACAAAAATACAAATAAATACATGTGCACTCACACATTTTTTGCAAGTAGTTGAAATTCATTGCCAATCCACCTAGGATTAGTTACACCTGACCTGACTCCCTAAACTACTTTCTCCAAGCATAAAAGTAAGCCTCAAACATGAATGAGGGTAGAATATAATCATTATAGATATGAAGAAGGTTTGGAATATAAGTGTGCCAAGAATTTTTATAGTTCCCTTCCCCTCATAATCTTTTATTTTTTGTCTTCTCTTCCTTCTAGAGTGATTGGGGACATTGAACATCTCTGATCATCCCTTTTATTCAAATATCAAGTGAGAGAGTTGGTTGGAGTCCTGTTAGTGGTCTATTCAACAAGAATCTAGCTCGGTGAAGGATGCATTGCATTAAAGATTCAAGTGATTTTTGTACTTCCTTATTTCCTTTTGTTAATACAAAGAATATATCTTATTTACCTCCCCCAAATATTATTGCTCATGCTATGTGTTTTGGAAACAAAATTGATTTTAACCTGAAATAACAGTTTGATTAATTAGTCATAGATTCAATGTTGACTTTTGGCCATTTTTATTAAGGTAGACAATTTATTTTGAGGATTGTATATTGGATGTTTTGTTTGTAGGTCTGAAAGAGAAGAAGTCTAGTTGAAGGATGAGACTTGAGAGAAACAAGCATATACAAAGGATACAACCATTGAAATCTAGGTATGTTTCTACCTTCCTCCTCATTAAATTATGGGTTTGACTAATTAAATAGGAAATTAGAGCTTGTTTTCTTTGAACCAATATGTTTAGTAAGATTGACCCTAGTTATTAGGATTGTTTTTTCAATAACAAAAATGGAGACCATACTAGGGAACGTCTCTTTGAATGATTCCTTGTAGGGTTTTCATTTTTCCTTTCATATTTTAGATAGAAGTAAATGGTACAAAAAAAATTTTGACCTCACTATCAAGCATATTTCCTAAGTGCCAAAAGAAAATTGAATTTTTGCACATTTCCCCATTCTGTAGCCTTGCATATGCAGGTTGTTTTTAGACATCCTAGCATACATACACGAGTTGTTGTCTAGACATTCACAAACACAGATGTTTTTTTTTCGGGAAAGTCTGCACATACAATAGTTTCTTGTTATCAATCAGTGTATACAATTTTTTGAGTGTTAAAGGGCTTGGCTTTGAAAGTTGCTTTGGGAATTTTTTTTTTTTAAGTTGCACAAGGTTGCTTCCATGTTAGGTAGGTGTATCATTTATTTGTGTGCATTTTAAATTCATTTCTTTTGTTTCAAGAGCACAATATGATAGATTGCAAAGGCATTTTGTCTTTGGTATAGTTGGCTTGCTTTTAAAATAAAAACTACTTTCTTGGTTATAGAACCATCCTAGGTTAAGTTGCATCATTTTTACATCACTTTTGCATTGTAAGTAAAGTATTCAACTTGTATTAGTATTCTTTAGGAGAATCTGCATGAATAATTCTGTAGCATCATAGTGTAGGTTTAATAATTTCATTCTCCATTTTAGCCATTAGAGGTTCTTGGCATTGTGAAAAGTGAACAAACTGGTGATCTTGGTTGATGTTTGATTAAGTGATTGTTCCTATAGTACACAAAGATGCAGTGGATATAGTGACAATGAAGAATGAAAAGTGAATGTTCGCTCAATATTATAAATATTTAGAAGGAATCTTGCATCTTGTGAATACGTTGTTTTCCTCATTTTTTCCTAATCAAAAGAGAAATGATCTTGTACAAATAAATTCAATTAAAAGGGCTCTAGGATTACTTTATTTTTTAGAAACCAACTTTAGTCTAGGCCTTAAGACCTTGGTTCTAGGGTTGGAGAGTAATCTGTCCAAGACCACATAAAACAAGAATAGGATTTGACTAGAGAGTGTTTAAATCCATTAGTATCAAGAAGTACTTGATGGGAAAGTGCATTTAACACATCCATCAATAATGAGGTTAAGCTAGGTGTTGGATTGGAAATTCCTAGGGGTGATACTAATTCAAAGGAGGCTTCTAGTTTAAGACTTGTGTACTATGTTCCTTTCCCATATGTAAGGGCATGACCCATGATTGTTCCACCCATATATTAATTGTGAAGTGGTATTATTAGTTCCTTATCCTAGGAATCTCTTGAGAGACTACAAGTGGGAATTGTTTGTGGTATCTGAGACAGACACATATTCTCTGTAACAACTCCCATATAGGGTTCCATTCTTCATGAGGTCACTTGCACCTTGAGAGATTGTTACGTGAAGGATACAATAACTATATCCCTCATATTCATTGGTTAGACTTGGGCCCTAATCATCCCAGGTTGACCTACATAGGGACCTACTCTAGATCTTCACAAACTTATCTTTGGGAGAGTAGGATTGCTTGGATTGTACTGTTTAGGAATTATTTTTTTAGTGATGTGTGTTTAGTTTATTAATATATTGAAAGGTTCTTCTATTCTGATTCAAGGTTCTTAGCCAACTTCTCTATAGGTATAAAAGGAAAAGATCCCTCTCTCTAGAGAGAGTGAATTTGCTTCCAAAGAGGCATAGGTTGGATATCTTAGATCCTACCCCTCAAGAGATTAACAAAGATAATCAATGAATCCAAATCAACACCATAGAAGAAGAAAGAGAGGAGGGAATTAAGAGTTCATACAAACCATCATAGGGAAGGTCACCAAGTGACTCTAAAGGTCATATTGAGATTCCTAAAAGGGATACATCTCTTCCCATCTCTAAAAACCTTGGTCCAATTGAGATAAAGGATTTGAACGAACTAGTAGTTTTAGTATATTTTAATGAACCTTCCACTAGTTACTAGAGTCCATTATTTCAAATATGTATCTTTGACAGTCGAATTCATGTTGCACAGTCATCTCCAATATACCAAGTTGTAAATATGGGTGACGGTGATGGAATTTCAGGGACTTAGGTAACCTCAACTCTTATTTCTAAAATTCCCATGGAAGGAGTGAATCCTATAGTGTCCACTGTTATAGCTCATAACAATTTTCCACCTATGTTAGTAGTAGTTATTGGGGACCCATTTCCTCATCCATATATCCTAGTAGTTGTGTAGGAACTATGTTGTACATGTCTTGGTGTAGTAGCATGTTCTCTTTTTGGATGTAATTAGCTGGAATGCCTCACATGGACACTAGTACTAATTTCGGGTTAGGTTACAATACTCCAGTGAGAAACATGTATATCTCCTTTAGTGATTCCCATTTGGAGATGGATATGTCTCCTTTTCTATCCCCTCAATAGGGACTATATCTTACCCAAGTTCTAGAATTCCCCTAGAGAGCATTCCTTTCCTTGGTATGAGGGGCATGATGATTCTATTTTTTTTGCCATATATTCAAGTCTCACTCGGCCACACCCATATAACTTGTTTGCAACCCAATTTTTCATTTGGGCCTATTAATTCCTATATGTGAGGTAACTCTTTCATAAATTAATCCATAGAAAATGCACTGATGAGTTGGAATTCTCTAGAACAAACAAAGTTGTTGTTTTTTGCAAAAATTAATCTCCTTTATCTAAACAAGCTAACCAATGATACATTTATACATAATCTAAGATAGAATGTTATTCCAACATTTTTTTCCGCTGATATTCCTAAATTTGAGGGAAAATATAAAGAAGATCCAGAAACACATGTAATGGAATTACATTTATGGTTCTCAGCAAATTCAGATGGATAATAGTATTAGGCTAAGAATTGTTAGAGAACATTGACCAGAGTTGCAATGAAATGGTACATAGAACTTCCTTGAGATTCATTTCAGAACTTTGATGTGTTAGCTATGACCTTTTTAAACCAATTTTAGTTGTTTGTATGCTACAAAATAGAAACCAAGTTACTAACATCATTTCGACAAGATAAGTCCACACACATGTCTGACCACACTCATGAGTAGTGGAGGCACCGTCATTTAGTTAAATCCCATATTCCTAACTAGTCTTTGCAACCTTATAATGCAAAGACTTATAATGGTTCAACAAGTCCTTGCAACCTTATAGTGCAAAAGATGTTGTGTTATCATAAGCCATGACCAAAGAGAAAGCAATTATTAGGGCCTAACAATTAGATCTTGTATATTCTCAATCACAAAAGTTATACAAGATCTTTCCTGTATCTCCTAAAATAGAGTATGACACAACTTGATCCAAACCAGGGCCACATGTTGACGATATGATTATCTATATAGAAAATTCTATAGCTGCACAAGTGGCAATTTCCTTTAAACACTAATACACTTGCAGTTTCACAAACCCTCACCAATGATCCCAATTCCACCAAAACCTATAATGTCTTGTCAGTACAAGAAACCCATCAAAAGGGGAACCAACAACCCACCGGGAAAATGAAAGGGAAAACAAAAGAACTAAGAATTAGGATAACAATTCAAATAATAATAATAATGTTGGAGAGCAAAAAAAGGAGAAGAACAAGGTCCAGTTTTATTGTAATATTTGTAGTGAAGACTGTTTGACTTACCTATTACCCAAGTTGGAGTTTTCCCTAATGTTTAGAGCTACATAAAGCTTCTAAGTAACCCAATATTCGTACCAATACATTTCCTCCGCAACACCAGAAAATGATTGTTGGATCCCTACACAACCTTGTACCCTCACAAGGGGGGACACATAAAATGAAAACATCTATATGTGTGAGAAAGAGGTCGATGTCCAAACTAGATCCTATAATCACAAGGAACTTATGTCTAGATCCAAGGGAAAGGAAGCTTCCACCTCCAAGATGGAAAACCCGCTACACATTGAGAAGTTGGAAAATGACACGTTGCCTCACATACCAAAAGGTGTGCTAAAACAATCCAAATCTAATCCTAATGCACAAGTCATAAAAAACTATAGAATATTTGAAGATATTGCTAAAGAACCTTACATGATGCCCATGTTGGAGGCACTCCAAAGATGTTCCATGCAACAAAAGACATTATTTTCAACAATTGGAGCTCTAGACCCCTTAGATTCTCAAATAATACCATTTGACTTGGACAAATGGACACCCCATATTCCCCATTCTACCATGTTCCAGATACAAGTATCGACTAGAGGGTGAAATATTTTTAGTGTTGGAATATATTAAACTCACTCACAACTTAGGATAAAATAATTAATCAATATTTGATTAATTATTCACCCACTAGCTTAATTAGTTGGCATCCACTTGCACCTTAAAGTCAATACATGCCATCTATATCCTAGGAATGATCTATTTCCAATTCTGGGTTGATCTTGACCACCTTTTGACCATCCAGAATTAGTATACAGGACTTTACAACAGATTCTGCTTTATTCTCCTTTTTCTTCTTTTCCTGCTTTTCTATGGATAAGATAAAAGCTAGTCAACTAGGAAACTGGGAGCTTTTGTTTCCAACCCATCCTCCATTATTTTTTCTCCATTTTCTAGGATTAGCATGTTATTTCCATCTCCTTGACAACTCACTCATGCTTTTTCCAACTTGTGAGTTCCTTGATAGATTTGGTAAGTGCTTTATACACCTATGGGGGTTTGCTATATTTTGGTAAGTCAGCCTTTTTGAGCTTTATGAGTTGTTTCCATACAATTCGATTTTCCTATGAGGGATGTACTATTTATGTACACTATTATTCATAATTATTCAATGGAAGGATACACACCAATATTCATCTTTTCATTCATGTGATTCAATCTCTTTTCTTCTCTCTATTTTTCATGTGTATGCTTGTGAGAATTCTTAGTAGAAAGATCTATTTCTTGTGCTTCTTATTAGCATCATTCCACATAGAATTGATCTATTATTTGTACATGGTATCATAGCTACAAGGTTGATCAAGTTCTACAGAGTTGAGGAGCGCATCCAGTCTCCTATCCCTCTTTGAAGAAGAGCTTGTCTAGCTTACAAGATTTTCTCCTAGTTTGTTTTGCAGGTTGCAAAGAGTATCTCTTAGAGCATATCAAAAACTTCAATATGGATTCAAAATTTCCTCTACTATCTCCTTTCAACTATGCTAATTGGAGGCCAAATATGAGGGCATACTTGAAGAGGCAATGTCTCTTTGATGTCTCCATTGGTGCATTGAGTGAACCTGAGTCTTATGAAGAGAAGATTGATTGGCTAAATAATTGTGATAGAGATTATGGAATTATGTGTTTGGGAATGTTTCCAAATATATATCATCTCATATATTATGTTGAATTTCCATTTAAAATTTGGAAAATTTTGGACAAAGCTTTTGGTTTGCAAGAAATTGAAGATGAAGCATGGAGCGAACCTAGCATCTCCTCTTGTTCTATCTCTCAAGATTTCTTGGCCTCTACATTCTATGATTAAGTTGATAATGATGAAGAATTTTCTCATACAGTTCATGCTTCTGCTTCCCTCTTTGATTCGAATGCTTCCTCCTTCAATCAAGAAGCAAATATTGAAGAGCCATATTTTTCTGTGTCTCTTGAAGGTGATTTTTCTTCTTGTGATACTATTGATGAAAAAGAAGTAACATATGGAGCTGCTGCTGATATTGATATTTATTATGATCCTATAACCCATTCATTGTTCTCTCAATCTCCTATCTTAGATTCTAGATCTATGTGCCAGATTCTTTACACCTCTTGCATACCTCTCTCATTGATGGTGTGCAACCCAGTGACTTATAGGATGTTTGCTTAGCCACATCAAGCCTTATTTGTGTCATACCACTTACCTTACTTGATCTCATGTGCTTCATAATATCCTCCCTTTTTCTTGGCATCAAAACTCAGAGCCTTCTTGAAGATTGTGAACATCTCATTATTTCCTCCTTTCATACAGAGGATTCATTACTAGTGTATTCCCATGAGTCTATTGATATGATTATATGTGATCCTTTGGATTCTGATTTAGAAGCATATTTTCAGTTTTATACACATATAATACCACCATCCATACCATCTACCATACCTCTGAATAATCCAAAGACTATACAAATCCCAAGCTCACTAGTTGATTCATCATTGGTCTCTTATGCAGTGATATTTATCTTACATGATTTGAAGTCTTTCCTAAATTTCAGTGGTTGGTTATCCATGACCTTAGTAATATATGTATTGATATTAAAAATGTTTGGATCTGTTCTAAACACTTATGATTCAGATCTTATGCCCATCCATCATTCATATTTTTACACCTATCAGTTTTCCCTAGTTGTTCATAATTTTCCTAGTCTAGCCCTATATCCTCATGGAACCACTGAATCCTTTGTCTTTGATGTTACATATGCTAATGTTTCTGATATATCATAGTTTTATCAGCCTCATATCAGATCTATACAGGTGCTACAGCATATTGGAATATTGACATGTGATCCACATCACAATTTTGCAGCTATTTAGGGAATTGGGTGTGAAATAAATTGTCTTAACTTTTGTACTCTTTGGGAAGGAGTATGCACAGATCTCTTTTCCATTTCATATTATGTTTGCATATCAGATTTTGAAAGCAGCAAGAAACATTTAGATAATTCTCCTACTTCATCAGATGATGAGATACAAGGAGTCTTTCCTCTTCCTTCTTGCAGGTTCTACACTCCAGCACATGATCATGGAGTTCATGATTTCTTCAACAAGTCTTCCATCCATAAGTAGTTCACTCAGCTGATTCAAGTGAAGATAAGGATATGTTGAAGACATACATATTTCAAATTTTGTGCCTTGTCCTATCTTGAGGGAGGATTTTCCCCATGTGGTTTTTCCTCTTTCCTCACTTTTCTGGACATAATAATTGTTAAAGGGTGACCATAGCCTTGTTGTTGGGCCCTATATGCATCCATATGCATCCATATTTTTTGTCATACCATCATAAATTCAGACTTATAGGGGGGTGTTGGAATATATTAAACCCACTCACAACTTAGGATAAAATAATTAATCATTATTTGATTAATTATTCACCCACTAGCTTAATTAGTTGGCATCCACTTGCACCTTAAAGTCAATACATGCCATCTATATCCTAGGAATGATTTATTTCCAATTCTGGGTTGATCTTGACCACCTTTTGACCATCCAGAATTAATATACAGGACTTTACAGCAGATTTTGCTTTATTCTGCTTTTTCTGTTTTTCCTGCTTTTCTATGGATAAGATAAAAGCTAGTCAACTAGGAAACTGGGAGCTTTTGTTTCCAACCCATCCTCCATTAGTTTTTCTCCATTTTCTAGGATTAGCATGTTATTTCCATCTCCTTGACAACACACTCATGCTTTTTCCAACTCGTGAGGTCCTTGATAGATTTGGTAAGTGCTTTATCCACCTATGGGGGTTTGCTATATTTTGGTAAGTCAGCCTTTTTGAGCTTTATGAGTTGTTTCCATACAATTAGATTTTCCTATGAGGTATGTACTATTTATGTACACTATTATTCATAATTATTCAATGGAAGGATACACACCAATATTCATCTCTTCATTCATGTGATTCAGTCTCTTTTCTTCTCTCTATTTTTCATGTGTATGCTTGTGAGAATTCTTAGTAGCAAGATCTATTTCCTGTGCTTCTTCTTAGCATAATTCCACATAGCATTGATCTATTATTTCTACATTTAGTACTGTAGTAGAGGAAGGGGCTTATACTTGTGCCATGTACTTTCCAGGTTGGTAAGTTATAGGCTTGCCTAAGGAAATACCTTCACCAACTATGTTGAAATAATTTGATGGTCATTTATTCAACCCTCATGGATTTATGCATGCACTCCCAATAGATATAGGGGGGAAACTATAGTTGTATAGTTATAAGTGGTTAATGATCCTTTGGATTATAGCCTCTTGTTAGGTCGCAGTTGGACTTACACCATGATGGAAATTGTGTCTTCGATCTTCTGTATTGTTCGTTTTCTTCATGAAGGCAAGATTGTTACTAAATACTAGTTGTCTTACTATTGAGAAGAATCCATTTCCATAACAGGACCCAATTTCTCATTGGTAGGCCATTCCACAAAATCTAGCAAGAATGTTGGAATGGGGATGTACCCGACCCTCATGGGAAATTTCAATCTCCCCCCACCCAACCGCTAATACAACATTTCCCCATTACATGCGATATCAACAATCGCCACTAATTCCATGACAAGAGCATGCCACTTCAAAACATTTTATTTTGAATATCCATGGATAATGCATAAGAGGTCCTCAACAACTTTGTTTGCATCCAAAATAGCTTATCAAGTTGTTCAATCAACCACAACACACAAAAATCATGCTTCTGCATATGTTGAGAAATGTGATCAATACACCATGCCCATTTGGGACATCAACTCCTCACCCCCTTGAGAGCTCCTATATATGGTCCAACCCTCTAATGAAGCAATTTTACAAGTCATACATATGATATAAGGACCATGGAAGGACATGCATTAACGGACATCATTCCTTCTTATGATGAGTATATTGAGAAAAAATAAGAAAGGGATAATCATACTTGGGAACATGGAATGGTATAGGATTCCCCTTGCAACACATGAAGTGTATACAATAAGGAACATAGTGAATATATCAAAAACCATGCTAATCAATATATCTAGGACTCTTGTTTTCATTGAGAATGCATTCATACGTGCAAATTGTTCCCCCGAATAATTTTAGATTTATACTACTCTATTTAAAGAATATCGCAACATGTTTTCATGTTCTTATGAAAAGATGTCAGGAATTGACCTTAGGATTGTTGAACATGAGATTGAGATTTACCCCAATATCAAACATGTTAAACAAAAATTATGGTTTCTTAACCCACAAAAGGTTGTTTTTGTTAAAGAAAAGGTGGAAAAACTATTTCATGCATGTATAATCTACCCAATGCTCTTAACTGAATGAGTGTCTAATTTTGTACCCATCAATAAGGAATAAGGAAATATCAAAGTTTGTACTGACATTAGAAACCTAAATCTATCTTCTTCTTTTTTTAATATAGAGGAACCTATGTTGGAGTTTATCCAAAAAAACTTGGTTGGTCCTTAATTGATTCTAGAAGTTGTCCATGCTTTCCAAATACTTTGACATTATATAATTCTTAGATGAACTACAGTAACTGAAAATGTCAATATATTTCAACACATATTAGCACGATGCATAATCAAAGACAAGTACAATAAATGGATAGTTATTATATAGGAGTTCAACTTAGAATTCACATCAGCTAAGTTGAAAAATTCATTGGAAATCATTGAGCTAATGTTAGATATTTCTAGATATGGTGAGGAAACTATCGAAAAAAATTCACTACCCGATGAGCTTGTTTTCCCCATCGACTCGAATGACCCCTAGTATGGAGACAACCCGGTGTAGCTCCAAACACAAAGGGTCCCCTCTCAATTCTCTTTTGAGGACTAGCGATGCATTAATCATCATTCAAAATGATTGTTATCATTGATGAAAATTTGTACCTAATGTGGGGTTGACTCAATCATGAGATAATGTTTAAATCATGACGAAACAAAGAAGGTTTGAATGATTTCCATAGTGGAGCATGTGGAGGTCATTTTTGGGGGTTGGAAACAACCCAAAATATATCATGTGCAGGTTATTTTTTTCCTTCTATTTTTAAAGATTGTGTCAAAACAATAATGAACCACCACCCATGCCATATTTTCACTAGGAAAATGCACACACATCCCACTCCATCATATCATGTTATAACTATTGGTCCCTTCACAAAATGGGGGGTACATTTCACAATGTCTAATCCGGCTTTGGAAAAATACTTAAGTAAATTATTGTGGTCATGGATACATTACTAAGTGGGCCGAAGCCATTCCAACATTTACTTGTGAAGGTGAAACAACAACACGCTTCATATTCAACCAAGTTATCTCTAGAATTTGAATACCTAAAGTGACTGGTGCTAATAACAACAATCATTTTCAAAATAAAATTATGACATGGCTAGAATCCAAGATTGGATTCAGATAGGAAAACTCCTTTGCTTACTATTTGCAATTTAATGGACACATAGAGTCTATTAACAAGTCCTTGAAAACCATTTTTGCAATCGACTATTAGCAAGAGAAAAAACAATTGGCATGTTATATTATACCCAGTGATTTGGGCATACCAAAATCTAGTCAAGACTCACATAGAATTTTCTTTGTTATAGCTTGTAAATGGATTAGAATTTATCTTACCGACTAAATTTGAAAACTCGTATCTCAAACTAGCCATTGAGATCCTAATTAACATTATCACCTTAAAAGAATGCTTAGTATACATGGAACAACTTGATGAGCATATAGGAGATGCAACTACTGTGAATGGCGCACATAATAAATGTATCAATGATCATTATTATAAGTTGGCCAAGCCTCGTGTCTTCTTTGTAGGATACATGGTATTTGTTTATGGCTAGGACAACGACGAGTTAGGGTCAGCAAATTTTATTCAATGTGGCTCGGTCCTTACATAATGAGGCGAGACCTTGGAAAAGAGGCTTATGAGTTAGAGGATTTTGAAGGTAATATGCTTAATGGTCCTAGGAATGAGGCTCTACCTTAATAAGTATTACACCTAGGAGACAATGACTAGGAAATTCCTTGGACTCGTTCTATTAGAAATAATAATAAAAATGTTTTTCCTTAGCAGTCTTTTTCCTTTGTGGTTGCATCTCCTTGTGTTTTGTGCTCAAGTGACAAATGATGTCAAAAACACATTTATTTTGTGACCTTCTCAAATGATGCTAGCTTCCACACCCAAAATATTTCCCCCGTATTTTAGGTGATCTACTCTTCCACAAGTCATCTAGTGAGTTTAGGTGGAGTATGCCTTGGTTTGACAACTAATAGCATTGTCGAATATAGTGCGATAATCAAACTCTTGTTAAATGAAATATCAATGGAATCCAAATTTTGATGCTCCACCTGGAATATCAATTGGTAATGTCGCATCTTAGTGGCCTATAATTAGTCCATGACCCTTTTCTTGCGAGAAGAATTTTTCGATTGCAACTTCTCGAATGACATTTGGAATTTATTTCATAATTTCATGTTTTGAGAAGTTTTAATTTTATATCTGATGCATTAGCTATTAATGTATTAGATTGGCATTTGTCTCGTCAATAATCAAGCACATGTAAATAATAAGCGAGCAAACATTTTTTTACATAAAAAGCAGTTGACAGTGTTTTCATTAATAATCATAGTATAATAGAGTTCTCATAACCAAAATGAGTGAAACCATCAAGCGTTTGAGTCATACAAAACAGGGATATCAAGCCTACGAGTACACAAAATAAAAAATAGGGCTTTCAAGCCTCTGAATACACAAAATATATCAAAGAGGGATATGCCCAAGGCCTCGGTTGGACATGCACATCTGGTATAACCAAAATTGGCACTTCTTCATCTGTGGCGACACTTACATGTTTTGGTCACATGAAAACATTTCATGAACTTATTGTCGCTCACCCAATGGAAATTTAATGGATGGAAGATCCATGTTTGGGAATTTTTTAGGATTCCCTTACCTCTTTCTTGGTTCATTTGATACTCAGGAAGTTGATGAACAAGTTTTCAGACTAAATCACCTCGTGAAAACCCATAGAAAAACCCTAAAAATGGCATTTTATCCTAAAATGTTGGTTTCTAGTGTTCCACTAGTGTTTTTCCCCTTGCATGCACTAGTTTCTAGTGTTCCACTAGCGTGTATCTTCAAAAATTCTAAAAAAATAAAATTAAGTGGTTTGGGTTGTTTTGGAACTACCTCCATGGTTGTAATTGCTTCCTCCTTAACCCTATCTCTTCCATTTTCTATATAAGAGAGGGAGAGGGGACCATGAAAGGGAATTGTCCTATAGTATTGTTATGCTGAAAGAATTTGGTTTCTCATCCCCCTCACCTATGCCCTAGTTTCCATCTACTCTTGTTGTAGAGATTGGAGGTTGAGTTTCTTGGAGGAGAGAAGCATGCGATCCATATTGAATTTTTCACGAGGTTCCTTGAATGATGAGAATGTATATTTTTGTAATTTTTCATTGATTAATAAAGCTTTGACATTATTCCCTTTCCAAGTCACTATGTATCTCAATTTTTTATTACTAATTTGATGTTTATTATATCAATATTTTCATGTTCTCTTGAATATCAGTCTTTTATATGTGGTCAAATTGGTTTGAGGAGGGTATAAAGTAGTTTTCTAGGTTCCTTGATTGGATAGAAATAGGACTCCAGGAAAGTCTTGGATCAACCTTCTATTTGTAAGTTACACGCCCTCTTAACCCTTGAACTTTTGCTTAATCACTATATTTGCATAACTTTATATGTTTGTCAATAACCTAGTACATTGGTGGCCTTACCCCAACCATATGAACACTTTCCATAAAAACAAAATCCTAGTAACATACTACCATATAAGCCACTCATTGGAGAAGATGAACCCAAATACCAAAAATCCCTACAACATTCATCTACATGCACTTGGGTAGGTCCTCTATCTATGCCATGGGTACTTGGATGGTCAATCCTTTCAAGTTCCTCCAGATGTTCTTCAGAACCCTATTATCCTTATCTTCTTCTACCTAGTACTCTTTGTCCTTCGCTTGTGTTGTGCCCCCATAAGTTGAACCAAACCTAGGTCCACATCATAAACTATTTTTGTTAGAAACTTCACACACGAAAAAAATTTATATACCTCTAAAAAACAAAAATGAGTTAAAAAGATCAAATTTTCAAAACAAATTTTTATCTATGTCACCCCAATGCATGTTTGGAGGAAGTGTTAGCACAAGGTCATTTTGATAATCCATGAAATTATATGGATAATCATCTATGGAGAATCAATATCACCTATCTTTTCCACCAATAAAAAAACATATTGTTAAATGCATTGAAGATGCATCCTCCTTCAAACCTTTGCATTATGTCTCCCCAGACATTCATATGAGAATCTTGAGCATCCCGGAGACTATGGGGGTACCTGACAAGAACTCTCTTTATGAAAAATAACACTACTAAAAGAGATCCATATCCAAAGTTCTTCAAGGCACCTATCTTACACCTTGTTAAATGTGATTTGGAATTACCCAAAAAAATTATACACTAATCAAATATATTTTTATTCAAGCACTCAACGACACAGTACATACATACTCGAGAATCCAAGTGTGGTGATGTCGAACCTACAATCCTCACAATTATCAGGACCAGTTTTGAGACTAAGGCTCACTATATTATTCACCAGAAATTGGGATTTGACCTTCTTGGCATCCACACTATAGTACGATACACTATTGTACTATCAAGACTCCATGTGATCACAGGGGCGTCGCTAAGAGATCAATATTATAACATGTTCGTTCATATTGGGGGTTAAAAAATTAAAAAAAATTGAAAACAATATATTGACTTTATATTAAGGGTGTCAGTGCCTATATTATATAATATATAAATACCCAATATCGTGGGGGATTTTTTATTGCAAACAAGCTACAAACGACCCATATGCACAAGGTTTTCCACAGGCTTTCACGGAGGGAGCAGTGGCAGAGCCATATACGCAGGGTTTTCCACGAGTTTTCATGGAGGGAGCAGTGGAAATGCAATATGCACAGGCACAATGGAAGTGTTTGTGTAAAGGCCTGAAGGTTGTTAGGTTTCCAAGCTAGCTATCAAGTTTCCCATAGCATAAGCCTAGCCAAGCCAATTCTAAATTATGTCAGTTGGAATAGGCACCAGGCTCTAGTAGTGATCGAATCTTGGTATAAAATAGCCCAAGAACTAACTGACTTTCCATTTACTCTTTGGTATGTCATGAGGCTGTAAAAGACATGCCAGATAGATGATAAATTTATACTTGGAAAATAAGAGTCTTTTAAGCCCGGGAGAATTATGAAATCTGGTCCTCCCTTAAAAGGAGATTTCCGTAGTGGTATTTTTGTTCGTGATTTCCGCAGTGTTGGTGCTTTTCATGGGTTTTCCTCAGTGTTGGTGGGATTTTTTATGCAAATGGTTTTCGCAACTTAGATTTCCAGGTGACCAAGTGGGAACTGAAGGATGAGTTCATAGTATATGGTGTTTCACATAGGTGAGTTTATCATTCCAGCACTATGATTTTCATTTTACACTACTTTGAATCCACTTTAAACCATGGCTTAAGCTATCTTTCCAGTTAAGTGGGTTTTGTCGAGCACTTAGGGTTTTTGTTTTTCCATTTGGTTGTTTTTTGCAAATGTTGTTTCTCTATATTTTGAATTTCGTGCAGTGTGAAATGATTGCAATGAAACATCTCTATAGAACCCATTTCGTCTCATCCCATGTTTCCCTAATCTCAATATGGGTTTCTACAAAATATTTCAATCTTTGAATTTCTAGCAACACAACTATCCCTAAATCTAGCTTGTCCTTGCTACAGTAATGCCAAGCTATCAACCATTGGTATTGGTTTGGGCGTGGACTTGTTGCATTTGTATCAGGCCATATTTCATTTTCTAATCAAGAGAATGAGACTCAGCCCGCAATACAGCTGGAGTCAGAATGAGATTTACAGTTCGCTTATATCATTTATGCGCATTATCACTTAATTGATATGGTATATCTAATGATTGGTCTATCTTTTTCATTTGAAACTAAGCACATGAATAATAATGTGAGGCTATCAACCATTGGTATTGATTTGGGCATGGACTTGTTTCATTTATATTGGGGCAGATTTCATTGTCTAGTCAAGAGAATGAGCCTCATCCTTTCACTACGCCCGGAGTTGGAATGATATTTGCAGTTAAGTTTATTTCATTTCTGTGCATTATCACCTAATTTATATAGTATATCTAATGATTGGTTTACCTTTTTCATTTTAAACTGAGCAGATGAACAATAATTCTAGGCTATCAGCAATTGGTAGTGGTTTGGTTTGGGCATGGACTTGTTGCATTTATATTGTATTAGGGCAGATTCCATTGTCTAATCAATAGAATGAGACTCCACCTGCAATACGTATGGAGTTGGAATGAGATCTGGATTTCACTTATATCATTTTTGTCCATTATCATATGATTGATATAGTATATCTAATGTTTGGCTTACTACTTTCATTTGAAATTGAGAAGATGAATCAAGTGTACCAAGAAGATGATCTGACACGATCTTACAGAAAATGAATATACACTCTAATTCATGCAGGAAATATATATCTTTCATTTACTAAGCATAGGAGTAAAAACATCAAAACATGAATACAAGAAAACAGAGAGAGTAACAAGACTAAAGGCATTCAAAAACCTTGGACTTAACTTCACAATAATCTAACATTGGCATATTTCTATGGGATTTTAATAATCTAGCTTCTCAAAAATGGATACTCAAATTGTTTCTATCAAAATCGTTGTTATTTCCGCTTTATAAAGAGCTATATATCACACCTTCGTTATCAGTATAAACCATATTTTCTCTGGATGCTCTGTTATTCACAAATACTACAAGTTAGTAGCAGGCTATTGTATTAGAACTTTATTATGTTTGTACTTATGATGATCTTAACTTGTTCCATCCATATTAGGTGTTTAGTTCCGGTTTGGATTCACTGACTTGGTCAGATGCTAAGTCATGGTTATAGTTTGATATCCTGATTAGTGTTGGATTTTTATCATTCAAGCTAGCATTATATTAGGATCTTTAACTGAGAGAATAACAAGCACAACAATCAAACACAAGAGACAATGAACACAATGTTTTTCCTCGGAGAAACCATAAAGGAGAAAACCCTGCAACTTCCTCGGAGATAGAATCAGCACCGAAACAAAAACCCAAAAAAAAGTAAGTGATCTCTTGACAGCAGTAGTCTCTTTCTTTCTAGTCCCAGCTACTTCATCTCCCTCAGCTATGCACTACAACTGAGTGTGAGTGAGTGTGTGATAAATAGAGAGGCTCACTCTCTATTTATACTAATTCCTGACTTGACAATAAATCAATAGGGTTGACTTATCTAGGAGATTCTAATAACCCTAGGGCCCCACCACTATGGGGACTTTAACCCTTGATCAATAGGAGGGTTACCCACAATGACTTGACATTACTTGTTTACATTATTGAATCTCTTGATAGGAACAATCGAGGCATGCCATGACCCAAATACATTACAAACACTTCTTGGAACAAACATCGAGGTACAATACATAAGATATACAGATGAATACATTCTGAAGTTACAAATACATCAACACTCCCTCTTAACTAGGAAGGTATTCTCTCAACATAATTTTTCAGGAATGGTCTTCTTCTTTGTATCAACTAGATCATCATCAATTTCTCGTCATCTTCATATTGGATCTGGATAATCACTCAATCTATATCATCATGGGGACATCATTACTAGATCTGGATCATCACTCGATCTGGATCATCACTGGGTCATCATAATAGGTGTTATCTCATGACTCTTCTCGTCACAAGAAGTTCTACAGAGCCATCCCTTTTTCATGTTGGTTGTAGGCCTAGCCTCCACGTAGGTCTTCTTCAACCCTTATATCTGACCCTAAGTCAGAATGGACCACCCAGCACTCACATCTGACCATGAGAGGAACACATCCAACACCATGTCAGAAAGGCATAGCACTTACATTCACCAGCATGATAGGACACAACTACTATCATCTTTGAAAAGGCATGGCACTCACATCCACCAGCATGATAGGACACAACTACTATCATCTATGGAAAGGCACGACACTCACATCCACCAGCATGATAGGACACAACTACTATCATCTATGGAAAGGCACGACACTCACATCCACCAGCACGATAAAACACAACTACTATCATCTATGGAAAGGTAGAGCACTTACAATCACCAGCATGATAGGACACAACTAATATCATTTGTGAAAAGGCACGACACTCACATCCACCAAAATGGTAGGACACACCTACTACCATCTGTGGAAAGGCTCAGCACTCACATCCACCAGCATGATAGGACACAACTACTATCATCTGTGGAAAGGCTCGGCACTCACATCCACCAACATGATAGGACACAACTACTATCATCTGTGGAAAGGAACTGCACTTACATTTGATCATGTGGGAACCAATCCTACAGTCACACCAAAATGGCCCTCAACCCCAGGCTGAGGATTCTTGGTAACTGACCTGGTACCTCCATTCTCCCAAAGAATGGCATTCAACACTTATATCTAATCATGTAGGAATCAATCCTACAGTCACATCAAAATGGCTCAGCACTCATATATGACATGAAAGGAACCAATCCTCTCACCATGAAAGAATGGATCATCCCTTACATCTGACCATGGAAGGAACCAATATTCTCACCATGTCAGAATGGCTCACAGACTCATCACTTCCCCTTGGGGGAAACCTCGATCTGGAGAACACCAAGCTTCTCCCTGAAGTACTCAAACTTCAATCTATCCAATGGATTCGTCAACACATCAGCTATCTATTTGTCCATCGTAACATACTAGAGCTTCACTGCTCATCTCTGCACCATATCCCTGATATAGTGATACTTGATCTCGATATTCTTCGACTTGTCATGGAACAGCGAGTTCTCTGACAACTTCACACAACTCTGGTTGTCACAATATATACAAGTAGCATCTAGTTGGAGATCAAATAAATCAGAAAGTAGATTCCTCAACCATATTGCCTCACAACTAGCTGAACAAGCTGTGACATACTCTGCTTCAGTTGTACTCAGTTCCACGCAAGATTGTTTCCTGCTAAACCAAGAGATCACACCTGATCCCATACTAAAGCAACACCCTGAAGTGCTCTTCCCATCGATGGCACTGCCTACCCAATCTGAATCAACATAACCCTCCAGGCTAATCTTCTGATTCACCTCATACTTGAGCCCATAATCAACTATACCCCTCAGGTACCTCAGAATATGCTTTGCAGCAATCAAGTGAACATGTCTCGAATCTACCAGGAACTAGCTCAAGGTGTTCACAGCAAAGCAAATATCTATTCTCATATTCATCAGGTACATTAAGGACCCAATCATCTGACGATACATCGTAGCATAAACTGATTCTAATGAAGTATCTCTCAATAGCTTCAGGTTCAATGCCATAGGTGTGGTCATGGCCTTGCGGTCCATCATCTCGAATCTCTTCAGGATCTCTATTGCATACTTCCCTTGTCCGAGGAATATTCCATCCACATTCTGCCACACCTCCATGCCTATAAAATAGTGCATCATACCCAAGTCTTTCATTTAAAACTCTGCAGCAAGCTTCCTCTTGGTATCAGCAATCAACCCATCCATACCTGTTACAAACAGATCATCTACATATAGTAGGAGTATCACTGGGTTACCATATTCAACCTTGTAGTAAAGGTTGGAATCTGCTTTACTCTTGGTGAATCCCAAAGCTGTCAATTCTGTCATACCATGTCATGGGTGCCTATTTCAAACCATACAGGGATTTCTTCAATTTACACACATGAGACTCCCTGTCATGTGTCTCAAAACCAAGTGGCTGCTCCACATATACTTCCTCTTCCACTACACCATTCAAGAAGGCAGTCTTGACATCCATCTGGTGTATCTTCCATTTCATCACTGCAGCTAGAGCAAGTACTGATCTGATGGAAGTGTATCTGGCTATAGGTGCAAAATTTTCTTGATAATCTATTCCTTCTTTCTGGAAGAAGCCACGAGACACAAATCTTGCTTTATATTTTTCTATGCTGCCATATGCAGCATGCTTGATCTTGTAGATCCATTTGGAAGTTACAATAGACGTCCCCTTTGGTCTAGGGACAACATCCCGGACATCATTCTTCATGATTGATTAATACTCTTCGATCATAGCATCCTTCCATTCTTTCCTTTCTGCTGCTTCTTAATAGTTCGAAGGTTCTTTATCGATGAATTCACATAATAAGGCTACATACCTAGAGCAGGACCTGGTCCTTTTTTTTTCTCTGTGATTTTCTTCTAGAGCCCCATATCTTTTTGCACCTTGGATAGCTTCTCATACCTAAGCAGGTTTCCTCTTATGAGGATTCTTCTCCTGAGCTGGATGTATAGGTTCTTGAGGTTCTTCTAATTCTCGATCTTCTTCTTGAGTTTCTTCGTTCATGGTTGTGTCATGAATTATGGGTGCTTATGTTTCTTCAGGACCTTCAGCGGGTCTCTTTCTGGATTTGTTGTAAGCTGATTCTTCATCAAATGTTACGTCCCTACTGATGTCGATCTTCTTGAATCCTGGTAAGTATATTCTGTAAGCCTTCGAGCTTTCAGAGTATCCCACAAATATACCCTTCTTTCCTGAAGGATATAACTTTGTCCTCTTTTCTTTCGGAATGTGTAGGTACACTGGACAAACGAATATTCTAAGATGGTTGACTTCTGGTTTCTTGCTGGAAAAGACTTCTTCATGTGTCTTGTTCTTGAGTACTCTGTGTGGAGTATGATTCTGTACATACACCGCTCTTCTGGTAGCTTCTACCTATAGATGCATGGGAAGATCTTGATCATGAAGCATTTCTCTTAAAGCTTCCATGATCATTCTATTCTTTCTTTCTGCAACACCATTCTGTTGTGGATTATATGGAGTAGTTAACTCCCTCTTAATCCATGAATCTTTTCATAATGCTTTGAATTGATTTGATGTGAATCCTCCACCATTATCTAATCGAAAGGTATTGATCTTCTTTTCAGTGTGGTTCTTGATCAAGGCTTTGAATTCCTTGAATTTGTTGAATACTTCATCTTTGTTCTTCAAGAAGTATATCCATGTCTTCCTAGAAAAATCATCAATAAAAGAAACATAGTATACATACTCGCTTAATGAACTGGATGACATTGGTCTGCATACATTGGAGTGGATGATTTCCAAGATTCCTTTTGCCTTTCTCTCGCTACTTGGAAATGTCTTCTTTGTGTTCTTTTCTTTCTCACATCCTTTGCAGACACCGTCATGTTTTGACTGGATTTATGAAAGTCCTTTAACAGCTTTTCTTGCAAGAGGTAGTGCTCTGTAGTGCACATGTGCAAGCCTTCTATGCCAAATTTCATTTGGCTCTACTGTGTCATGGATCAAGGCTTTTTTCTGGATGGCCCTTCAATTTGTATAGACCACCCTCTTGTTCCCCAATTACTACTGCATCATCAATAGTCTTTCCCTTTGGCCACATGAGAACTTGGCCATCTACAAATGCAACCCTCATGCCTTTTGCATCCAATGCAGATATGGAGAGAAGGTTATTCTTTAGTCCTGGTATAAAAAATACATCCTTCATCGTCATAGACTTTCCAGAGTCTAGCTTATAGGAGGATTCCCCACTACCTTTTATTGGATACTGGCAGTCATCTCCAAGTTTCACCTTGTGGGGTGATTCATGTTCTGATAGTTTCACAAAGGATTCTTTGAATCATGTCATATGTTTGGAAGCCCCATTGTCTATAAGCCAATCATTGCTTCCATGTGTGATGTTTCCCGTGAGAGCAGAAATCAAGACATATTCTTCATCACTTGAAGAATCATCACTTTCTTGTCTAATTCTCTTTGTGGAAGGTTCATCATCTTCTGTAGCATGAGCATGATGTCTTCTCTTGTTTCCCTTATTCTTACTTTTTCTTTTAGGACAATATTTGCAAAGTGTCCTACTTCATCACATGTATAACATCTGATTCTAGACAAATATTTTCTAGTGTTACTTTTATGGAAGTGCTTACCTCTGGGGTGATGAGAACTTATTTTTCTTTTCTTGGAGTGTACTATGAGAGCTTTATATTCACTTCCCATCTTTTCTTCTCGAGCTACTATCCGAGCTTCTTCTTGAGATCATTCTTCCCATAGTCTGCTGAACTTGACTAGCTTCTTTCTGGCACAGATCCCTTGAATGAAAGAGTCCCATGTCCTAGGGAGACCATTCAAGGTGGTCATTACAATCTCTGCATTCTCCACTTCTTCATCCACTGCTTCAAGTTGTTCTTTGATCTGGGAGACCCTTGTGAAGAATGACTATATGGTCTCCGCATTATGGATCTTCACATTCTTCAACTAGTTCCTCAAAATCATCTTCTGGTTTATGTTCTTTCCTTCAAACAATTTGGTTAGGGCATCAAACATAGCTTTACGTGTCTTTAGGGAGGACACATGTGGTATGAGGTGATCCTTTATTGAATCAACAATAATCCTCTTAACCATGACCAACTTCTTTTTGTGTAAGGCCTTAGCCTCATCTCCCTCTAGAACTGGAACCTCCTCATTAATGTAGTAGTCCAACTCATTTTCTTTCAGGAACAGGGAGATCCTATACTTCCAGGCTCGGAAGTTATCAGCTCCCTCAAGATTTTCATCAAGCTTGGTATGATGAGACTTATTTATTGAGAACCTCAAATGGAAATACAAAATATTTAGATCTTACTAGGTTAAGATGTCGAAACTGGCTCTGGAGCTGAATTTCTGCAGAGTTGGTTTAGGACCAGATTAGGGTTTGACTTTCCTGGATTTTTGTCCAACCAAAAACTTTGATCTTGATCTCTAAACTTTGATTTTGAGGAGATCAATCCAGGCCTGGGATCACTCAAAAATTCTAATTCTATGGAAAGCCCTAATTTTCGGCAATAGTGTCAGGTCAAAAACTGAAAATGCTCAGAATCAAATTCTGCTTCGACAAAAAGATGCTCCCTAAAGAGGAGAGTCAGCCCAACCTTCTTTTGTTGAAAACCTATGGAGAGAGATCCAAAAAGTAGGAATCCCTAGTTTCCATAGCTGCATAGTGTCTTCTTCTCAGGTTAGCTCTGATACCATGTTTGATTTTTATCATTCAAGCTAGCATTATATTAGGATCTTTAACTGAGAGAATAAAAAGCACAGCAATCAAACACAAGAGACAATGAAAAAAATGTTTTTCCTCGAGGAAACCATAAAGGAGAAAACCCCGCAACTTCCTCAAAGATAGAATCAACACCAAAAGAAAAACCCCAAAAATAGTAAGATGATCTCTCGATAGTAGTAGTCTCTTTCTTTCTAGTCCCAGCTACTTCATCTCCCTCAAATATGCGCTACAACTGAGTGTGAGCGAGTGTGTGATAAATAGAAAGGCTCACTCTCTATTTATACTAATTACCGACTTGACAATAACTCACTAGGGCCGACTTATCTAGGAGAGTCTAATAACCCTGGGGCCCCACAACTGCAGGGACTTTAACCCTTTATCAATAGGAGGGTTACCCACAATGACTTTACATGACTTGTTTACATTATTGAATCTCCTGATAGGAACATCGGGGCATGACATGACTCAAATACATTACAGACACTTCTTGGGAATACATTCCGAAGTTACAAATACATCAACAATTAGACTAAATAAATTTATAATGGAGGTCATGGGAGCTTAGTCAGAGTCCAATGTCCAAACTAAAATCATCACAGTTATTTTGGAAAAATATGGCTTTGTTTGGTTGGGTTTTTTTATTTATTTGATTAAATTATCTAATATTTTTCTTTGTTTGATATTTCAGTGATATGTTCTTTCTATATGCCTCAAATAAATGTTCGAATTTCAGTTATATTCCCTTTATATGTTTTGAAGTGATGAGCTTAATTGCATCTTTCAGGATTTGTTTCCTGCGCTAAGTTTCAGATTTATGTTCAGAAAGGAATTCACGGGATCTTCCTTCACTGCAATTGAACTAAGTGGATTAGCTGACTGCAAGGCTTTACCATTCTTTGTAGATGATGCATCTATCACAAACTCAAAGAAACCTATGAAAGTATATGTTGACCAACCGTGAGTATTAAATTGAGCACGTAGATCTGTGGACAAACACACAACTCACAAGATAGATCACACAATTTACTCAGTTATTGAAGAATGAAGGAGGGCAAGCACATAGATCTGTGGAAAAACACACAACTCACAAGATAGATCACACAATTTAATCAGTTATTGAAGAATGAAATAGTGCAAAAATGGATTGCAACTATGAATGCTTTTCATTAATACAAAAGTAATTAGATTATCAATTACAATGTAATACAATAAATAAATAGCGACATGCAATTCAAATCCACATGACGAAATTCAAAATGATTATACTCTACTTGACTGTAGGTAACTAATACCTTATCTAAATCATTATTGGAGGACTCAATAGTTAACTGACCTTGTCTAAATCATTATCAGAGTTCTAAAACACAACTCAAGTGTCTAATTCGATGTTAACTAAGGATAACTGAATGTGGTAGTTGAGGAATGCGCCTCTCCTACATGCATACATGCAAACCTAGCGCTAACCGAATGTAGAGGACTAGAACTAAATGTAACTAACTCCTAACTCAGCTTGACTAGTCACTAACTGAACTCAATTGATGAAGGTTGGTATCGATACTCCCAGTGGCTCCTAAATTGTAGGGATTGATATAGGAGGCTCCTAAACTGTTGCATGCAAGTGCAATCAGTGGTAGTAGGCCTCAATTAGTGTTCTCCACACTTAAGTAGTTGGATCATGTGCCCCAATTAGGCCAAGTGGACCCAATGGTGCTAGTGACTAAAATTAGACTAGAAGGACTCATGATTTAGACATGACTCCTGATTTAGACATATGACCGAATTGGACAAGGGAGGATTACTAATCCTAACACCCCCTCTGAATGCTAACTTGGACAATCTGTGGGCCCTGGTAACTAAGACCATAGGTCACCTATTACATCAAGTAAAGTAAGTAACTGCTCAATACAAGGAGCTGGGGAAAAAACCACATGGGAAAAAATCCCCCCCTCTAATTAAGAAAGTAGAATAAGGATCAATATGGTTCTTCTATGCATAGGTATCTTGGCGCCTCGCATGTGAACCTATCCATCATTATTTTTGGAGGAATCTTCCTCTTTGGAAGAAGAATCATATTCTCAACTAAATCAGAAATATAGACAGTTGCTAGATGAATACTGGACCCATGTAGAGCAACTGAAATTAACTGATAAGTGAGAAAAGGTTCTTGAGGATTCAAACCAAGTGAGGAAAACTCAAGAAAATGATATGTTTCGTCCATGAACACCAAACCATGAGTGGTAAAAATAGCCCCAAGTGTTAGGAGCAAGTGTCCAGGCGGATGCAGAAAATCTTCCTCTTTACCAGTTTTGTGAGGAGATGAGCATGTGACCAAAAGTAGAGAATCCCTGGAACTATGGAGAGCGAATTCTTGATATCCATAATATGATATAGCTTCAGAAATATCTAATGAATCATATATTAAAATATCATCAACCTCATAAGAGGAAACTAACACCAAATCCCCAGCAACAATTTTGAGGAAGAATTGCGGTACTTGATTTTTCACACCGAAATTGGTGAGAGAAGATACAAGCATGAGTGAAGGCTCTTTGATTTTAAAATTTGAAGCAAATAATATCATATCAGGAATAATATCTAAATGGGTTCATATCAGATCCAAAACTATGAAATGAAATCAAATCCCTAGCAGCAGTTTTGAAAGAGACTAGCGGTACTTGTTTCTTCACAAAATTAATGAGAACAGCTACAAGCAGTACTGAAAGCTTATGAACCTGAAATATTGAACCAAGAAATATCATATAATATCTAAATAAGATCATATCATATCCAATAAGTTTCATATCATATCCAAGAGGATGGCCCGGCGAGACGGTAGATGCACAGTTTTCTTCTTCTTCAAAATTCTGAATTTTGGTGCATGCAATCCTGCAACAATTTACTGGAAGATCTAGATCATGGGGAGCGAATGGATCACTCTAGTAATATGATATTTCTTCCAAAATATACAAGGTATTACATATTTTCACACCAGCAACAACATTAGAGGGACAAAAATCAAGTTTCTCTTCACTTTCGGAAGCAATTACTGAAAAATTTTGCACAGAATTCAAAGAAAAATCACTAGAGGAGGACTTTGATTCTTTTTCATCTTGAACAACTTCAACAAAGAGAGTAGAGGCCGAGAATTTTGGATCAGGAAATCTTATGGTGTTGGATGTGCTCTCCAAAGTGCTATTATGATCCTCATAAATCTTTCCAAAGGTTCTGTCCAATCTTGTCCAGAGTTCCTTTGGGTCTTTAATAGATCTACTGAGGTAGCACAAGCTAGGAGAAAGATCCAGTGTCATTGTTCCAAAATCTGCATCACATTCATTCAACCAGTCATTCTCACTAAAAAAATCTTCATCGAATCCAATAAAAACCCCATAGAGACCTCATCTCATCATAGATGCAATCATATTCTTCTTCCATTCTGAATAGTTTGTGAATAGGGTGAGAAGAGGAACTGATGAATCCATTCGAAGTTAAACCTGCAATTACACAAAAATACAAATTAAGGTCAGACAGCTTGCGCATTTCAAGTTTTCATCATGACACCCAGCATAGTTGATCAAAAATGCTTGGTCAAAAATTCCTTGACTTGGGGTATTAAGTGGTAAACCTTCGGCTTCTGTTGCAGTGCTGGAAGGAGCAATTTTGCTCAAAAAAATGATCCAGTAGGAGATATGAGGAGGAGAAGTGCCTTGTCCGTTGAGGCTCTAATACCATATTAAATTGAGCACATAGATATGTAGACAAACACACAACTCACAAGATAGATCACACAATTTAATCAGTTATTGAAGAATGAAACAGTGCAAAAATGGCTTGCAACTGTGAATGCTTTTCATTAATCAAAAAGTAATTAGATTATCAATTACAATGTAATACAATGGCTAAATATCCACATGCAATTCAAATCCACTTAGGGAAATTCGAATTGATTAGACTCTACTTGATTGTAGGTAACTAAGACCTTGTCTAAATCATTGTCGGAGGACTCAATAGTTCATTGACCTTGTCTAAATCATTATCGGAGTTCAGGGTGATTCCATGAAGATGGGTAACACTTTTTGGCCAATTTGGCGATGAAAACCTGATTTTTTACTCATGTGCTAGATAGAAGCCCTCAAAACGCATATATGACATGTGAATTTTGACTTGCAGTAAAAAAACAAATTGTAGAATATTATGTTGGATTCATAGTGATATTTTTTTTAAAATATTCCGATGTCATTTAATGTGTGAATTTTTTCATTTAATGAACTGTGTGACCTTAAAAATTTGAAGAAGCTAATAAGTGGCTCGTGTCCACGTAGAGTAATTTAATCTTGCATTAATAATTTAAAAAAAATATATATATGAGCATGATCTACATAAAATGCAGTGTGATGTGCATATTTTTTTGTTAATTTTTTTCGCATTATACAATTATTTATTATTTTTTGAAAGTGACCACATTCGATTTCAGCATCGTTTTAAACACATATTTGTCCACGTAAAGCTATTTTTTCTCTTTTTTCAAAAATTGAAAAACCAAAGATACCCTTTTGAAGAAGACACGTCGATATGTGATGTGTGCATTTTTAAGAATTTTTTGGCTGTGTATTTTTAACTCTGTGGATTTTTCTTTGAGCTGCTTCGAAGTTACAGTGTGGTTTTCTAAGTATAAGTTTTAGAAGTAATTAAAAAATAAATTTCATATGAATGCCAAAATGCGTGTATGATACCTCAATGGATAGAAGATTCGTTGGTGAATTTATCGGTATCAACTCCGCTCAGTTATGTGCTAGGAATGGTAGGGTGTACACCTCTGCAAGGCACAGAAAATTTTTCATTTGTTTGAATGTGGGCTAAGTCTATTTTCTTAAGCCCTCGACCGAGGTATTTAAATACCTCGGTTGAGGTCTTAACGAAACTTCGACCGAGGGTTTGTAAAGCCCTCAACTGAGGGTTTAACAAACCCTCGGTCGAGGTATCTATTAAATCAATTAATCACAATACCTTGACCAAGGTATTTATTAACCCTCGGTCGAGGTTTTAATACCTCGACTGAGGGTTAATAAATACCTCGGTTGAGGGCTGAACAAAACCTCGATCGAGGGCTTGATAAAACCTTGGTTGAGATATTAAGACCTCGATCAAGGGTTTAACAAGCCCTCGACCGAGGTTCATTTTTCTGTTTTTGTCGAAATGCGCTTGCCAAAAAGTGTTACCCAGGTCCGCGGATTCACCCTTCATCGAAGTTCTAAAACACAACTCAAGTGTCTAATTCAGTGTTGACTAAGGATAACTGACTGTGGTAGGTGAGGAATGCGCCTCTCCTACATGCAACCATGAAAACATAGCACTAATTGACTGTAGAGGACTAGAACTAAATGTAACTAACTCCTAACTCAGCTTGATTAGTCACTAGCTTAACTCAACTGATGAAGGTTGGTATCGACACTCCTAGTGGATCCTAAATCGTAGGGATTGATCTAGGAGGCTCCTAAACTAATGCATGCAAGTGCAATCATTGGAAGTAGGCCTCAATTAGTGTTCCCCACAATTTAGTAATTGGAACATGTGCCCCAGTTAGGCCAAGTGGACCCAATGGTGCTAGTGACTAAAAATAGACTGGAAGGACTCCCAATTTAGACATGACTCCTGATTTAGACATATGACCAAATTGGACAAGGGAGGATTAAGAATCCTACCAGTGAGGCCTGGGGATTTTTGGTTTTTTGAAAGAGCTCCTTATTGATTTTATCTCCCCCCTAGACACCCCTTCCTCCATATCTATATTCATTTCATTGGAAATAACTTAATGGTCTTCATGATTTCCCAGTATTGGCTTCCTCGTGATCTTCCTAAAAGTTTTCAAAATACTATTTTCCCACTTCAGCCATCTCCTTGAATGTTTTTACGCTAATGCCATGAAAATTATTGATTTTCCAAATAGTATTTATGCTCCAATGACTCCACTAAAGCAATTGCAGCCTCTGCAACACATGCAGACATAGCTTCCTGAGCCTGGTGACGTCGTTTAGAGGGAGGAATGGAAACTTCATCACTCAGTAGGATACTTCACAAACGATATTTATCAGCCTTTGGTGGCAAACACATAGGCCTTTCCATAAAATTGAAGGCATCTACCCATGTGGAAAATCACCTTCAGTTTCGAGACTGTTAGAACTTAAGATATTATTAGTTCTCAAATGGAATTCATTTAACACACAAGCATTATCTGATACCATAATTTCTCCGTTATTGTCATTGGCACTTGCTATGCCTCCTTTATTCGAGCCTTCTACAATTTTCTTGGTTTCATACTCGGCTTCAATTCTTTCTCTTTTTACCAAATGCAAATTTTCATCAAAGTTAAGTTTCCTTGCCTTGATCTGTGTCCTTTTCTTTCGATGATCTAATCCAAATAATACTTCAAGAACATTTTCTTCTTCCATGCAAATATTTATCTTTATTTGATTATCTGATCTCTCTGGTAGAGTTGATAACCCTGAATTATGTTTCTTCAAGAGCTTTCTTTTCTCCTTCGGGATGGAATTATGATGCAAAGAAGTGTTTGGAACTACCCTGACTTCATTGTATTTAGTCACAAATGTAGAAAGCACATGATCTTTGACATTAGGAACATAATTTTCATGAATATTTTCAAAATATTTTTCAAGGCTTCAAATTTTCTTTACAATTTGAAACCTGAATGCTCTCTTCATTGTTTCCATGTTTAAAAGATTCAAAATTGTTGACAATCTTATTTGTCACTGTTTTTCTACGATCTAGGAACTCACTTTCAGGTACTAATCAAGAACCTATAATTTATTTTTCCATGTTTTTCCTTTTCTAACCAAACTGCTTTTCACTCATGGTTTGCTCTGAAATAATTCCTGTATATGGTGATTGTATTCTAATTTATTCAAGATAAGAAGAAAAACTCAAAATATTGTCTACATCATTGTGAATATTTCTTTCACTCTCTGATGACCTTTTAAAGTCTCTCTTTGGTGTCTCCAACTCTGGATCAGTTATTAAAGATACTGCACCAAAAACATCATACCTCAAATGATTCTCAAAATGGCTTGTAGGCACTGCACCAACAACATCAGACCTCAAGTGGTCCTCAAAATGGTGTGTAGGCTTCTTTATCTTTAGTATGGACCTCATATTGTTGGATTTATATGTTGATAATGAACTGTGATTTTTAAGCCCAACCTGAACTGAATTGAGCATATTCCTTTCTTTGTTATCAAATGATATTAGGAATGTAGCAAGATTTTTCTTATTCTCACCTACCCCATGTATCTTTTTCCAGTTTTCCTGCCTATGTACTTCCCTCTTAATATCATGTTTCTTGGAAAAAGTATCATAATGGATTTGATTAGATGTATCTTTTTGCATTTTCAACATTTGCTTTGACTCATTAGTTGCTTATTGGATTTTATCATTTTTTGTAAATTGTACTCTCTCTGCAGAATCCTTTAAGATTTCATCAATACATGATCTAGATTTCCCATCATCAATCTGAGAAATTGAAGTTAAGCAATGGTGACCTGGTGGAGATGTCCAACGATGAAGAAGGGTTTAGAGGGGCTTGGTTTTGTGCATGACTTGTAAAAAAGAAGGGAGTGGGGGTACTTGGTGGAGTACAGAGACCTTGTGAACGATGAGGATGACACAAAACAACTAAGGCAGAGAGTAGATAAGCTTCACATAAGGCCAATCCCTTTAGAGCAGAGTAAAGATCAGTTTATTATGTATGAGGAATTTGATGCTTATGAGAAGGATGGCTATGGTCACGAAGGTCCTTAACAATCGCGAGTATATAATATACTTCTTGTAGAAAAAAGAAGATATGATATTTAATCATGCCAAACTATGCCCCCATATCGAATTCATAGATAAAAAATGGGTTGAAGCTTCCAAGGTATGCACATTACTTCTCTTCTTTCACTTCATAGGAATTGATAGTGTTTTTTAATGAAAGACGATATTTTTTCCCTTGGCTTAGTCCTCAAATGGATAAAGTGCTTTTAAGTTTATTGTCTTCCCATTTTTTCTTAATTTTTTTGTAAAATTTATTTCTTATTTCTTCCACTGTCCAGGATACCCTATTCATGTTTGAAGATTTTTTTTTGAACACATTAGGTCCAAGTATTTTGTTCTAGGATGGCATACTTTTAGGTTTGTCTGTGGACTTCTAAGTGGATTTTACTATGTTGGGACCTCTATCAATCAGGACGATGAGGTTCATATGTTTTCCTTTATAACGGCTATTATTGGTAATCTAGCGAGTGTTATAAATAGGATATTGTTCCTGAGTTGTGAATATTAGACAGGGAGGTAGTCAAGGGGCGGGTTAAAGCTGAGCTTAATAATTGTCACAATGTTTTATCTGTCATCTTAAATTCCCTAGAGACCTTAAAGTTCTTGAGAACACTAAATGAGGAATTTTTAATTTTATTAGAAGTACAAGTGTTCTAGAATGGCTGAGCATGCTCCAGTTTTATTGATATTATATTTCATTCCTTGGTCATTCTAGCTAATAACCAACATTAATGGGCGTTGATTATATTCTGCTCTGAATTCCTCTTCTTTCTACTTGGTTGATTCACTTTTAAATTGATAGCGTTAAGGATCAATGGATGCCTCATGCATTTTAGATGCCCGTGTTCTACCATGGCTTGGGTGATATGCATAAGTATCAAGGCTGACAAGTAACATCCCACTCTTCCAATGATGTTGAGTTTTCTTGAAACTAGTCACTTTGTCGTGCTAGGAAAGTATATGAATACAATCTCTTGCAAAAAAATATAAATCCGTTGGTCAAATTCTAGAAATAAGGCACATCTTAGTTAAAAAGGCTTCAACTCAATGGAACCCAAGATAATCACTTTCCAAAATGTGTAGAATTCACGACAGAACAAGCATTTCCTATTACATCTCAGAAGAAAGAAAAATTGACAAATACCCAAGTTGGACAGTTAGGCCTTCTGATGTAAGGTATAAGTTATTGTTGATTATTAGAATACCAAAAAGCATTTACATCATTGAAACACGACTCCAAGTTCCAATTTTATTTTGGGAAGATATCAAATGCTATTTGATGTGTTATGATCAATTCACATTCTTATAACAGTATACAAATTTTCATGTTGTAGACCATATGCCACAAGCTTCATTTTTGAGCTAAAATATGCAACTATTTTCTAGTACCATGTTGATGCTATGAAGTAGTGATACAACATTCACTAAGCATTTAGTTTTAACTTAGACGACTTGCTCTTGGAACAATAATTGTTCATGAGATATGGGTTCTGTCCTAATATTGCCAAAATAATTCTGATCTCTTCTTTTCTCAAAATTTCATAATCGAAAAAGATTTTGAAGAAATTGAATCCATTTATATATTAAAAATAAAAATAGATAAAATAAAAAATTTGCAATTTAACTAAAAATTATTTAAACTACTTTTCATCCTAAATATGAAAATCTATTTTTTTTCATTGGAAATGTGAAAATCTATATCCCTGTAGCTTGACTTTTTCTTTTTCTTTTTGGTTTGCCTTTTCTTTTTTTTTTAAAAGAGGTATTTAAGTTATATAATTAATTTTATGTCTTTGAACTTTAAGTAGGCTAGAAGTATTTAAAATGTATATTTAAATAGCACCATGTGAAAATATGAATAAGAAAACAATATTTTTTTATTGTAAAATTTATTGTGAAAATCAATAATATATTCATATAGTAATCAATCTCAATTATAATTTTTCATAAAGTATTTATAAGTTTGTACTATGTGTATATCAATGTATACTATTTTATAATATCAAGAAAAAAGAAATTATTTTCACAACCTAAATTATTACAAAAATTTATTAAAAATAAATAGATTTCTGAAGAAGAAAAAATAATCTCATTACGATTATAGTATATTTTATTGATTATTATTATGTTTATTGTTAATGTAAAAAACAAAAAGGAACAATCACACTCATAGTGAAGGATATTTTTTCTAATTTAATAAGACAAGTGAAAAATGACACTATTATTCATGCTCCATTTGCAATACAATAATGGTTCACATTTTTTTTGTTTTTAATACCTTAGTCAAACAACAAAGGTTTTCGAGAAGAGCTTGTGAAAATTGTGTAGTGAAATAAGTGTTTTAATACCTTAATCAAATAACTAAAGGATCCAGAGAAGAGCTGTAGAGAATTGTGTAGTAAACTAATTGTTCTCAATACCTTAATCAAATAACTAAAGACTTACGTAAAGTGTGCAGTTGGGTAAAATTATTTAAGGCAAAGTGTCATGTGCAAAATTCCTATCAATTAAATGTAACTCTAACTTGTCACAAGAATTTAATAAGGATATTGTCATGAATATACTCTCATATTTATATACAAGATATCTATTAAAACAAAAAGAGCATAGACATTTCCACCTCGTGGCTCTTGTTATTTGCTCAACTGAAGGACCGGTAGTAAATTTCAGAAATCCGATCAATCCCATTGAAGAGCAGAAGGTTGCAACTAAGTACTATAACTCAGAGGTAATATTCCTAGACTCTTTAGACTATATCCTATTTATGACGATTTTATTTTGGAAGTGATATAAAAATTGGACTTAATTAATGTCATTGCTCAGTCAAAGTATTATGGGTCCTCAATTAATAGTATAATAAGAAATAGTGTAATTTTTTTTTGTTATCAATTCTGAAGTTTTTAATGTGGAATCCCTATTGTTATCGGTAGAAGCTTAACATAGTCTATTGTCTTGAGACTATCCTATTTGTGATAATTGATGAAGGATATATATTTTAGAATTAACATGCATGCTTTGATATAAAATAAACATCTTAGATTTGTTTGAGTATGTTTCTTTCGCAAAGATTTCAAGGAATTGTCTAATATATGTAAACTATGACATTGATTCAACTTGGACAAACCAAAAGCCTTGCAAGTCCTTGTCCTCATATGACAAGGCTAGTAATTCTGGAAAATATAATTTAGAGACTCTGTATATGATGTATTAAAGACTAATATGATGATCTTGGATTGCAGATTCATGCAGTTGCATTTTATTTGCCACCATTTGTTAAGAAGGAACTATAGTCTTTAGGGTTTAGGGTTTAAACCTTTAGGACTATAGGGTTTTGGAAGTATTTCCATTAAAAAACAATTTTTGTGGGGATCGGTGGGTCAATAAAGAACTGGAAGTTTTGGGATCTGTTTCAAAATTTCAGGATCCACTTCATTTTTCATGGGATCTGTTTCATAAGATCAGGTTCCATTTCCTTCTTCAGGGGATCTACTTTCATGGTGGATTCTAGTTGGATCTTGGTGGATTTGGATCAGAGCCACAGATCCTACAAATAAGGGTGGCACATCTGGTATCACAACTAGTGGTAGACCTGCAAGTTATTTCATTTTCATTTTGATCATGATATTAGAATGGATTTTTTGACATGTTGTTTCCTATCCACTTTACAAACATAGACATATCTCCAATTGTATGATACTCTTTGTTAATGGTTTTAAGGCTTTGGGTATTTTATTTCCCCTGTTATCTAATGCATGTTACATGAAACATACCTATTTTCCTTTGTTAGGAAAAATCTACAACCAAAACTCTATGTATTGCCCATCCATGTGCAATTTTCAACTACAAGCTTAATTGTCGAGCCGCCTTTATAAATTTCTTTGGAGCTTTTTCAATTTCATGTTCTCAAATTATCATATTGGGCACACCACTCACTAAATGGGATGGAAACCTTTTAGACTACAAGTTGAGAGTTGCTTATGTTATTGGGCATGGTTTTAGGGTTTTTGATGTTAATATTGAGTGTTTATCCATGTTTTGGACATCATCTAGAACCTTGCTGTGACTTTCCATTGTTACGAGGAAAAAAGTCAAAAAAGATCTCTATTTGTCAATTGAATTTAGCAATATTTGTGTAGATATACTCCGAGTTTTATTAAGCGTTCGGTGTTTTTTCTCTTGCTTTTGAAAAATAGTCAAGTAGTGTCAAGTAGTGAGTGTTTAGCCATGTTTTGGACATCATGTAGAACCTTGATGTGGTTGTCCATTGTTGAGAGGAAAAAGGTCAAAGGAATAGTGACAAACTATGTTAATTTAGGAAAGGAATGTGATCACTGTGATGTTGATAATTGTGGGTGAAGTAATGTGCATCCACAATATACATCGAAAGAAGCAAGGTGCATTGTAGAATGCATGTAGGGTATCATGTCAATATACTAGGTAGAAATATAAAGGGGTAAAAAAATGTGAATGAAAAATTGGACACATGCAATACATAGTGAAAATCGGGGTTTTTTTAAATTGGGAAGGCATATTGAGAGGGGGTTAAAAACGATTTTGGGAGGTATTTTCCAATATTTTTTGAAAATAGGGGTATTGTTTCACATGCCATGAATGAACGTGCTATGGAATGGTTTCACTAAGTGAAGACCCCGTGCATGTGGTCCTCCCTTTAGGTTCATTTCCTCACCTCAACAAGACAATCTGACGAGGAAATATATGTTTTCTAACTCTATGGTTAGGATTTGACCATCAAGCATGAACACTTCCCAATCAGGTTCCCAGTATTGGATAAAATATTAAGGAGTTGTGGTTGTACGTTTATGTTTTCACAAAGAAAAAAATTCAATAACCCATAATTTATGAGTGCATCCAACAACCCTTAGTTGTTCACAACCAACTAATAAATCAATTCATGCTCCCTTTCCCTCCATTGGATATCCATTGTGTTTATTGATAAGGGGAACTTAATTTATTCCCAAACTATCGATGGAGAGAAGGCATACCACTGATAACTGCAAGTCTCAAGGTACTCAACTAACTCTAAATACCAATTCCAAAATAAATTATCTAAAGTCTGTCGAATGGAATCTGCTAGAAGGAGGGCATTAGGTTCTCCCCCATCAACTAACATGAGGTACACAACAAGGTTGGATGATATGGAAGTACTCGAACGAATAAGATGTGCACGAACCACTAACCATGTGTGTACCTAGCACATACTAAATCCAAGTAGCATGTGAAAGAGACCCTCTGAATACCAACCAATGATGAAGACTACTGACACAAGCGAGGAAACCACCAATAGGGTCTAATGGAATCCAATACATGTAATGAATTCCAATGTGTGAATAGATTTCTTATTGTCGAACCCAAGTTAAACCACTCAGTTAGCGAATAGTGATGAGATATCGTCTACTGAATTCAAGATCACCTACCAATAATGAATGTAGGGCCAGGGTGTCAGGTAGGACAACAGCTCTATAAGATACTGGGATGGCCGAAATGCAGAGTCAAGATATCTAAGGAATATCCAACTCAGGATAAACACTTAATTTGAACCATAGCATAAGGAAAGAGAATATACTTAGGAAACATAGACTCACATGTGCATGGTGGGGCAACTCTGTGACATTAGAGGCATCAATAGAGGATCCATAGGGACTAGAAGCTTAACTAGTTGGTGCAGAAATCTCTGAATAAATAGTGAATATCCTAAGGACATACTAGAAAACCAACCCATGATGGATGGATTCATAAACTATGTTATGGTCAAAGGAGACATACTAGAAAACCAACCCATGATGGATGGATTCATAAACTATGTTATGGTCAAAGGAGACATGACAACTTCCAACAAACGATGATATCATTTATCGTCCGGATTTTTATGTTATTTTATTTTTTTGGTATTTTTCATATTATAAAGCTTGAAAAACAATGAAATG
The DNA here is from genome assembly GCA_001517045.1 of Pseudotsuga menziesii. Taxonomy (NCBI): domain Eukaryota; kingdom Viridiplantae; phylum Streptophyta; class Pinopsida; order Pinales; family Pinaceae; genus Pseudotsuga; species Pseudotsuga menziesii. Next base: position 449,782 of record LPNX010302304.1, read on the forward strand.
TGCTTATAGTACAATAGAGAGGACACAAGTGTCACGGGAAATCTAACTAGTGTTAGTTTTTCCTCATATAAGCTAGCATTATGATCTTAGGATCTTTTCACTGAGAGAATAACACGCACAGCAATAAAACATAAGCACATCACAAGAGACAAGAGACACAAATATTTTTCCTCAGGGAAACCATAAAGGAGAAAACCCCGCAACTTCCTCAGAGATAGAATCAACACCAAAATAGTAAAAGCCCCAAAATAGTAAGATGATCTCCACACAGCAGCAGTCTCTCTCTCTCTCACTGAGAGAGCTTCTCCTCTCACTCATGCGCCCCAATGAGTGAGTGTGAGTGTTGCAAGTGAGATAAATAGAGAGGTCACTCTCTATTTATATTCTTCCATTCACTTGAAGTGCACTCCAACATGTCGGCCTCACTTAACAATTACTTACTAGAGCCGACATCTCTAGGAGTGTCTAATAACCCTAGTGCCCCACCACTTGTGGGGAATTTGCCTCCTCCGACCAATAGGAGGGTAACACAATGGTGGGGACTATTTCCCCAACTTACAATGACTCACCTAGGGTCGACTTCACTAGGATAGTCTAATAACCCAAGGTCCCCACAACTGTGGGGACTTTAACCCTTGACCAATAGGAGGGTTACCCATAATGACTTGTCATGAATTTCTCATTATAGAAACTTCCTGGAATAAACATCGGGGTATGACATGACTCAAATACATTACAATACATCCTGGAATGAACATCGGGTTACAATAGATAAGAAATACAAGTGAATACATTCCGAAGTTACAATTACATCAACAACTAGCTCCAAGCAATGGAACATACCTATGCTCAATGCAAGGAAATGTGTAAAGGATAGGGACACTCAAGGGAATGTTTCCTCTAGGGTAAAGGTTAATCAAGCTACAAACGATGAATAATAGAAACTACGTGGATAGGATTGAGGCATGCTAAGGAAATTTGGCTTATAACACTAAAGCAGGGAGCTAGCATTAGGCTCAATAAGGGCAGAGTATGAATGCAATGCATTTACAACTTCATATAAAAAGGGAGTCCCTATGGGAGATGCCCAACATAAGAAATAAGAAGGAACATGAGGTTTCCACTTAAAGTCATGGCGGGACTACAAGGAACTCCTAGACCTAAGGAGGAAGTTTTGCATGGGAAACAAACAGAAAAGAAAGTTCTAACTGGCGTACCCATGGTTTTAGAAAGCTCGATCGCTTAAACAACGACACTTTTGTAAGAAACTAAAATGTTTTGTGTCATTAATAAGCGGATCAGTACCTAAGGTTTATGAATCATGGTCATATGATAATGCAATAATGCAAGTGGAGTGAAATCCTATACTATATGGTAGTGACGAGATATACCTTCCGAAGACCTGAGCATACTAGGCACAATCTCTTACCACCTGAAGAAATTATCCCACAAAAATTCCCCACACTAAAACATTAGTCCATAAAGCTAAAAATATATATATAAAAAGATGGGTAAATAGATAAAGTGAAGCTACAAAATTATGATAGGTAGATCCAAAATATATACACTAATGTACAAAGTTCCAGCTGAGGTTGGAGGCTCAAACATATGTCATTGAGCTTGAGTTAGGAAACTGAAGTATTGCCTCAATGTTTGAATGGACAACTAATATTTATACCATCGAAACAATAATTCACAATAGGTCCTTACCTCTTTCAAACACAAGTTGAAAGAGAGATAAATAATCTATTCTCTTATGAGAGTGCACAATGAAGATGTCTAGATAAGTCTCAACTTCAACAATAGGAGGCTCTCTCAGATTCATCAGGATGGTAGATAAAATATCTTCCATGTTCCCTTCTGCATATAGAACATACTCATCCAAATGGAGCACAGGGTGATCGATTTCCTCACCTAAGGTCGACTAGGACTCATCATGCTTGGTCCTTTCAAGATTTGGTTGCGAAGAAGGTCTACAATGTCGTTCCTCCCAAGGCCTTTTATGAAAACTAATGGTCTCGACAATCGCTTCATCTGGGGGAAAAGAATCATCGAGAAAATCATGTGAGCAAGTTGAGTGGACCGACAAAGCATGCAGGAGCATAGGATCTCCCTTATTTTTCCCCGAAGAGGAAAGATCAGGGTCTACAATAGTTTCATATGATGCTTGACAAACGAAATTACCCACAGACATTAACATAACATCATTCCAACATATGGGTTCCCTTCACCATATTCAATTAGAGAAAGGAGAGTCTCGGGATGGCTTAAATACAAAGTACAAAATGATACCGGATTCAATGATGGTAATGCACCATAGGTGGAATCAATCGACAAAATTAGCGTCAAAAAGTTAAAGTTTCCCATAAGCGAAGGATACATCCCCAAACCAACGTTCTTAGTTTTTGATTGAGAATTATCAATAACCAGAGCCATAGATCCCAACGATGCAACGAAATCGGAATTAGTAAAATATAGTAGGTCAATTATCACAATTATTCCTTCATGAGGAAAGTATACCAACATGAAGCACAGACGATATGATCACCTTTATGGAATAATCTAGTTACAACCTAGTAAAAGGTTGTGGTCAAGAGGTGCATCAACCACCTCAACCTCGATTGGCACAGACTTCCCTCCCAATTGGACCTGAAGCGAAGGAATGATGGCATGCAGTCTGAACAAGTATCAAATGTTGTAAGCATAGTCATGGATTGGGACAACTGAGGAAATTCCTGGGGCATAATTTCATAAGGTGGTCTACTCCACAAATCTTACACATGAATTTGAGCTTATGTTTAGGCTTCTTATCCCCACCATCATTTTCGTTGTTCTTGTCATAATTGGTGTTTTCCTTCTTATTCCCACCCTTTTTATTTTTCTTCCTCTTATTTCCATTTCATATGGGTTTTTGGTTACCCTTTTGGTTTGACGACTGCACAGAATGAACATACATCGATTGGGTGGGGTTGGACAAAGCCATAGCTTGTCCCACTATAGACAGGTTAAGAAACAAAATTTTCATTTGATTTGTAACAAGGTCCACAAATGTTTCACTTGTAGAGCCCATAATTCCATTGGCATGCATCTTGAATTTCAACTTTTGGTCATGATTCAATATTGGTGTGTTAGGAATGATCTCATAAAGGATCCCAGACTATGCATAAATCAGGTCTAATTGTTGGGCTCGGAAAATGTCATCTTCCTCAATGGTCACTCCGGATGTCAAAACATCCTTCGTGATATAAGGAAATAACTACTTAAGGAACCACTCCAATAAGAACTCAGGTGGAATGTTGGCCTCAATTAACCTCTTCCATCTATGCCACTCTTGAATATGGTTAGAGAAGTGAGTATCCTTATATTGCTTAAAAGTAGATAACATCTCGATACCATCGTCGTAATAGAATGGAAACTTGAAGTGGTTAAGAAATACCATGTCCAAATCATTTAAACTCTGGTTTAATCCACCAAGAAGCTCAATGTACCATTTCATGGTTGGACCCATGAGGGTGTGTTGAAATAGTCTATGTTGAATAGAATCATGATTTAGTAAATTCGACAAGCACTAGACATGGATGTTGGACACAATGGCCACACTGAGAGGGGGGTGAATCAATGTGAGAGCAATTATAAACTTTTTACCCTATTTTAATCAATCAGAGTATATCAATCATTATGTCATCAATTGCATAATCAAATTTATCATGAGTCATAAGCACAACATCACATCAAAAGAGACCCAAGAATATATGGAATTTTGATCTTTATTTATTGTACATGGAAGAAAACAATATTCTCGATTACAATCAACACCAACTGATGAAAAGAGCACCAACTCTCATAACATGACCCATCCTTGTTTTCTTAGCTCCAACTAAGAAGGTTTTGAGGAGTCCAATCCTCAAGTGCAAGAAATCATATGGCTCTGTTGCATAACCAACCTCTACTCTGCACATAAATCTCTACTCATTACTGCTGCTCAACACTGTTGCTCATCTCTGCTACTCATCACTAGTTCTGATCACTACTGCTCATCATTGCTTCTCATCACTGTTGCTTATCTCTGTTGTTGGTCATCTGTTGAGTCATCACTATATACCAATAATTCATTTCACTGTCATACACTGCTCATATACATCATTGTACACTTCATCATACACAATTACTGAATAAGTAATTCTGCTATGTTTTCACTGAACATAAGGCATGCATCGGCATGTGTCATCATCATAGGTATGCATCATTGTCATAGGGTATGCATCCTCATCATCAAATATGCATCATCATCATCTTAGTGTGAACCGCATATGCATCATCAACATCAAGTATACATCATAGTGCATAGGAGAGCATAATCACACTATGGTATGCATGTACATCATATTGTATAGGAGTGCATCAACATCATAGAGTGTACATCATTATCACATGCATTATCATCATAAAGTGTATCATATCATAGCATAAATTTATGCAACATCATCATCATAGACGCCATAATGACTCCAAATATATATACCAATATAGAGGCTCACATACTAAGATCAAATATGAACTCTATCCATGAAAGACATGTGTCATCACAAGAGAAACCCAGAAGAATGAACCATACCTTTCCAAAGATTACAAGATGAAGAAATAGTATACAAACCAAAATAAACTCTAGATCATTTCATCACATATCCCTCATAACAAGATTTCCAGCGAGCTAACAATTTTGTAATTCTAATTTTGTATGAGAAAGTTATGCCAATTTTAGTGTAGACGCCCACAAGTTTCTCTGTAAAAACGAACTACTCCTCTGCTGCTACGAAAAAAACTCAGACCAATCTCCAAGAATTCACTTCTCTACATTCACCATTGCATGTCTTTGGAAGTGTTTATATACACATTAAAGTGGACATGTTTCATGCTCGCCGACTTGTCTTCAGAGGTAAGAATTTTTATTAATTTGAATTTTATTTTTTACTTTAAAATTCTTTCCACCTCAATGGTCAACCTTATGTATTTTTATTATTTTTATTACCACCTCAATGGTCAACCTTATGTATTTTTATTATTTTTCTTACCACCTCAATGGTCAACCTTATGTATTTTTATTATTTTCTTACCACCTCAATAGTCAACCTTATGTATTTTTATTATTTTTCTTAACACATCCTTCAAATTCAACCACATCATTTAAAATTCATGGGAGTGTGTCATCCACATCTTCATAGGGTTGCATCAAGCCACTAGGGCATTTAATGGAATTCCATGTGTAAGGTGCCATCATGGGATTCAAGCTTGTCACTAAATGGACCATAATCAATCCAATATGTGTTTGGGTGCCTTAACCACATCAAGTGCAAGAAATGTGGCATCAAGGTCTTCACAAGGTTCCATGACTTCATTAAGTTACCAAAGACCACATTGATTCTATGGACCTTCTAATCAAGACCTGTACTACACTCCACATTCTGTACCACATTGCACAACCATTGTCACTACTAACCATTGCTCATCACCTGTGGGGTAGTTGGGTCTTCTCATGGGGTACTATGATACCATCAGAGCATGAATGACCATAGAATGGGTCATTAATGCTTCTCCAACCCATCTAAGGTTAAGCCATCTTCCATCAAGGCTTCAGGACCATATCCAGGGTCTTTAACATTTTCAGCAAGGTGGCAGAATCAAGATCGTGTCTTGTGGGTACAGGGACCTTGTCAACTGGGTACAAGGTGCTTCAAGGTACAAACCCACTATGTAAGGGGTCCAAGGTACTACAAGTGGCACTTGGTGGCATCAATGACAATCTATGGGTCCAATACAATTCCATGTTGGCATCATTGAAAATTTCATCAACAATCTCCCCCTTTGTCATTGATGACAACAACTCATGCTCCCCCTATGAACATGCTCCCCTTTTGTCTTCATCTCTCCCCCTTTGGCATCAATGGAAAAGGGTGACCATATATCTGCATCTGAAACCACTGATCACTGATCATTGCTCCCCCTGTCAATAAGCACAATCCTAGGACCTATCTGTATACTTGGAGTAACCATTCTTTCTCCTCTGAGTTCATCATCCATCCTCGTTAACTCAAGGTTGTCTTTGAGAGAACTTACGCTTGGATTTCCATATGGAATCCATCCTCCCTGGTATGATCAACCTCTCTTATCTGTAACTGCTCAGTCTTCATCATTCATACTTGCTTCTTCTCATATGTACTTTCAGCATGTGTTCCTTCATCTATACTGGCTTTCCTTGATGAGTTGTATGGGAAAATTCTCAAGGGTTGTTTCTATGTACTCCAACAATCCTGAGCTTTGTGCCTAAGGCCACTGCAACTATAACACCTCATCGTATGACAATATGTAGCAATGTGACCAACATGGTTGCATGTCTAGCACCTGACTGAGTTGTTGGAACTTCCAACACTTCTTTGATCAACTTCATGTCTCCATGATTGAGAGTGTCACTGATTGTATGTCTTTGTCTTCTTATCTTCAAATATTCTTCCTGATGTGTATGAAGCAATCCTCCTTAGTTGACTTCTTTTACTTGCACATTCTTGGGCTTTATGATGAACCCACTGCATGTGTAGCATCTCAATGTGTGACATGTGGCAATAATATGTCCAACTTGATTACATGTCCAGCATCTAACTGAATCATTGGGCCTTCCACCATTTTCTTCCGTAGAGTCTACACTTCGTAGCTTTATGACCAAAGTTAGAACAAAAATAACAATAACCATTGAATCCACTTTCATACATGTGATTTTGAGTTGTATATTTTCTGATCTTTCTTTGAGGAATAGGACTAACTCCTTGTTGCAATTTTGAGCTTCCAAACTCCTTGTTTTCGTGTGCAGAAGCATGGGGAGCATATTTGGACGTTAATGGACATGCTTTTGGAGTCTTCAGAGACTAAGTGTCATCTTCATATTTTTCTTTGTCCTTCTTGTAACTAATACCAATTTTGTCAAGTGGATATCTTTGGCAATCCAAGATCTTATCTAGGACAATTGAACTGTCCTCGAACTTGACAAAGGCTTCATTCTTCTTACCTTTCTTCCTAAGACCAACTACCTTGATTTCCAACTTCTAGATTGTCTCCTCCTTTTCTTTCACCTGAATCTTCGGGATTTCTTCTATCATCTTGGATTCCTCTAGCTGAGTCTTCAGATCATGGCTGGCCTCTCTAGTTTCTTCAAGCTCTTCAGCAGGATCTTCTGGTTCTTCCTTTTCACTAATCAATCCAGTCTTTAATTGTTCAACTTTAGCATCCTTGTCTTTCATTTGATCCCACAACTCTTTGTCCTTATTTTTGAGCTTCACAAGCAACACTTTCATTGTCATGGTCTTCTGTTGATATTCATTCAAGGAGTCTAAGATTTTCATTTTGAACTTCATGAAATCACTCTGAATCATATTTACTGTGTTCAGGAACCAATTGGCTCGAAGATCAATATTCAGCAATATGAGATGTATCTCATGTGATGCCTTTGAGAGCCCTTCATCATCATCTACAAGAACCTTCTCAATTTCATCACACAAGCTATCATTACAATCACAAGTGTCCATACCTTTACTGGATTCCTCTTCTTGCTTCTCTTCTTCTTCATTGATCTCTTCTACGGGATTGTTTTCTGATTCTTGATCTGTCTTTTCAGGTTCTGGTCTTTCCTTATGATACTCGCTCTCCAACTTGAACCATAGGTATTTTGCTAAAGTGTACTCTCCTACACTTTCCTTCACTAAGCCAGGAAGTCCATCCATGAGGAACTTAAAGGCTGTAGTATTATCCTTCTTTGCTTACTTATGTGCAGTTGATTTACCCATCTTGTTTGATGGAGTGGGTGGATTAATCACAATCTCCCAAACGCCAAACTTATTCATATATTCCTTCATCTTGCTCCTCCAACTGAAATAATCTGTCATATCAAGTATTGGCATGACATTGTTTGATACCTCTTCTTTTACTTCCATTGTGTCTCCATAGATCTCCTTCAAGCTTGTTATGCTTGTGACGAAGACCCGCTCCAATACCAATTGTTGGACACAATGGCCACATTGAGAGGGGGAGGTGAATCAGTGCAATAGAAATTACAAACTTTTTACCTTATTTTAATCAATCAGAGTATATCAATCATTATTTCATCAATTTCATAATCAAATTAATCATGAGTCATAAGCACAACATCACATCAAAAGAGACACAATAATATATGGAATTTTGATCTTTATTTATTGTACATGGAAGGAAACAATCTTCTCGATTACAATCAGAACCAACTGATGAAAAGAACACCAACTCTCATAACAGGACCCGGCCTGGTTTTCTTAGCTCCAATTGAGAATTTTTTGAGGATTCCAATTCTCAAATGTAAGAATATTCTTGCAAACAATCATATGGCTCTGCTGCACAACCAACCTCTACTCTGCACATAAATCTCTCCTCATTACTACTGCTCAGCATTGTTGCTCATCACAGTTGGTCATCTCTAATGCTCATCACTGCTTTTGATCACTACTGCTCATCTCTGCTACTCATCACTGCTGTTCATCTCTGTTGCTCATCACTACTAGTCATCTACTAACTCATCACTATATACTGATAAGTCATTTCACTGCCATACACTGCTCATGTACATCATTGTACACTTCATCATACATAATTACTGAACACGTAATTCTTCTCTGCTTTCACTGAACATGAGGCATGCATCGTCATGCATCATCATCATAGATCTGCATCACCGTCATAGGGTATGCATCCTCATCATCAAATATGCATCATCGTCATCTTAGTGTGCACCGTGTATGCATCATCAACGTCAAGTATACATCATCGTGCATAGGAGGTCATCATCACACTATGGTATGCATGTACATCATATTGTATAGGAGTGCATCAACATCATAGAGTGTACATCATTATCACATGCATTATCATCATAAAGTGTATCATATCATATCATAAAGGTGTGTAATATCATCATCATAGCCTCCATAATGACTTCAAATATATATACCAATATAGAGGCTCACATACTAAGATAAAAGATGAACTCTATCCATGAGAGACATATGCCATGACAAGAGAAACCCAAAAGAATGAACCATGCCTTTCTGAAGATAAGAATATGAAGAAATAGTATACAAACCAAAAGAAACTCTAGATCATGTCATCAAATAGCCCTCACAACAATCTTTCCAATGAGCTAATAATTTTGTAATTTCGATTTTGTATGAGAAAGTTATGCCAATTTTAGTGAAAATGCCCAAAATTTCTCTGTAAAAACGAATTGCTCCTCTGTTGCTGCAAAAAAAACTCAGACCAATATCAACGCATTCACTTCTCTACATCCATCATTGAGTGTTTTTAGATGTGTTTATATAGACATTAAAGTGGACATGTTTCATCTTGGCCGACTTGTCTTCAAAGGTAATAATTTTTATTAATTTGAATTTTATTTTTGACTTTAAACTTCTTACCACCTCAATGGTCAACCTTATGTATTTTTATTATTTTTATTACCACCTCAATGGTCAACCTTATGTATTTTTATTATTTTCTTACCGCCTCAATAGTCAACCTTATGCATTTTTATTATTTTTCTTACGAACTCCTTCAAAGTCAACCACATCATTTAAAATTCATGTGAGTGTGTCCTCCACATCTTCATAGGGTTGCATCAAGCCACTGGGGTGTTTAATGGCATGCCATGTGTAAGGTGCCATGATGGACTTCAAGCTTGTCACTAAATGGACCATCATCAATACAATATGTGTTTGGGTGCCTTAACGATATCAAGTGCAAGAAATGGTCATTAAGGTATTCACAAGGTTCCATGACTTCATTAAGTCACCAAAGACCACCTTAATCGTGTCGGCCTACTAATCAACACCTATACTACACTCCACAATCGGTACCACATTTCACAATCACTGTCACTACTAACCACTGCTCATAATTTGTGGGGTAGATGGGTCTTCTCATGGGGTACTATGATACCATCAGAGCATGAATGACCATATAATGGGTCATTAATGCTTCTCCAACCCATCTAGGGTTTATCCATTGTCCATCAAGGCTTCAGGACCATATTCAGGGTCTTCAACGCCATCATCAAGGTCTTCAACATTTTCAGCAAGGTGGTGGCATCAAGGTCATGTATTGTGGGTACAGGGACCTTTTCAACTGGGTACAAGGTGCTTCAAGGTACAAGCCCAGTCTGTAAGGGGTCCAAGGCACTGTAAGTGGGACTTGGTGACATTAATGACAATCTGTGGGGCCACTACAAGTCCATGTTGGAATCAATGACAATTTCATCAACAATGGAAAGTAGTGGCATTATCCCCTTGATCCTCGCCCTTCTTTCCTTCAAAATTTGGGATGATCGAAGGAAGCTGAGTGGGAACCCAAGGCCATGCCAGATCATGACACACTGGATCGTTCGCAAGTCTATAGAAATTAGGAAAATTAAATGTGTCTAGGAAAGGGATCATAGGTTGTGACATCTAATTCCATGCCCCTTGTAAAGATTGATTCTGACAAGGTGGATTCTAGTAAAGGCCATGACCTTGACCTATCAGGTAGTAATCTCCTCCCATATGACCCATGTAAGGGTGCAAAGGAATTTTCACATTAGGAATTCCCTGGGAAGGAAGTACAACATTACCAAAGTTACCCATTTGATGAGTCGGGTTTCCCCCAGACACTTGAGGAGGCACATACGCCCCCCCCCCCCCCCCCCCC
>LPNX010302304.1:460622-473358 GCA_001517045.1 Pseudotsuga menziesii
ATAAGGAACGCATTTGATGGAATTGGTGTGCGAAGGGAAAAAGGATGGAATAGAAGTTGTAGACCCAATGCTTACATGTCCACCTCCACCCGTAAAAGTACCGACACTAGTGTTAAGATCTAATGAAGGGTGTGGAAACCCTCCCACAAATGGAGATAGAGGGATATGACCACCTCCAAACTAATATGAAGTGAAAGGGGTTGTAGTGTCCCCCATACAAACACAAGGGTTACTACTAATAAATCGGATGGATGATGAGATACTCATTGATACATTTGGCATGCCAAAAGTAAAAGGATAAGATGTAAATGGAATGAACTGAGCATTGGTACTCGACCCCCCCCTAAGGAAAATTGTGTCACATGATCCAAAGACCGCATGAACTCAAAAGGATTTGTTACTACATGGAAAGAAGGACCAACAATATGAGGCTCGGTGAACATTGAAGTCCTTGGGACCCATAAGGAAGTCGAAGAGGGAGTCTCATTGACTCCCACTCCCAATGCAAATGAAGGGGTCAGAGGGAACTTTGACATATCGAAAGTAGTTCTTGTGGTGAAAAGTCTAAGGAGTTCTCTATAAGAAATACCACCAGTATTATGTTTACGCATCTTGTAAAGAGGTTGTAGAGGATCAAAAAGGTGGTAAGCTTTCTAAATATGAGAATGATGGAGGGTCAGAACTCAATCCACATTGACTCCAAATACAAATACTCAAATAACAACAATCCATAAATCCAACTAACGAACATTAAGCACCCCCCTAAAGAAGCTAGGATAAATGCACACAAGCAAGGAATAAGGATAAATGAACTCCTGATATGCAGTAAGTATGTCTCTCCTAGGAGAGTCCTGAAACTCCCATACACTACAACCAAAGGTTCTTGACCAATTATAGTGGCGCTCATATTCAATGCATTAAGCGACTATGTCTTTCGACCCCTACCTGGTCGGGACACCCACAGAATAAACTCTGCAAGTACCCCATAGGGTACATACGAAAAGAAACTATGATCACCTCAATATAATCAATGTTCAAGAAGACATTCGCAGGAAGGATGCACCCTATGGGTAGGGTAACTAATCCCAAAGATCGAAAGCACCAAAGGTACATCAAAAGCCCCTAGATACGAATAGGATCTTGAAAATATATTTGATGCTCATTGAAGGTAGTGGAGGGTTATCCTCACCACCAATGTATGTGTTGCCTCATGATTGACTCTCGTTTAAGAGGAGATTCCTGAGAACACCAATTATATAAATGATTTCTCCTCTCCCTGGATAGAACCTAATTGTTTCTATTTATAGTCTTGTATAAATTTACTCACACAATCCTATTCCAATACTCAAAAACTAAGCTTGTTGGTGCACCCTATAAAATCATATTTCTAATAAATTTTAAGTTAAGCATTAATTTTAATGAGTTGTGCTTACACGGATGTCAACACTGTCACCCATGTGTATATATAAAAGAGGGAAAAAAAGAAATTTTTAATCCAAATCACTGAAGGAAATTGTTAATGGATGACTATACAAATAAAAGTGACACGGAGACTCAAAGAAATAGAGCGTAATTCAAGCAAAAATGAACCCAAAATCCCCAACAAAAATGAGGCTTCTCTAACAGAGTCGCTAATTCTATTATAGAGAAAATCTTCCTATGGCTTGGGGTGGACTGCAACAGATCGGATGACACCAAAAATCAACTCTAATCCCAAATATGCCATATGAATATAAAATTCTAACAACGAAAGTAAATTTCCATACCTCAACTGAAATTTTGAAGAAGTATGTCATTGAGTTTTTTATCCAATGCTTGTGACCTACAAATTGTCACCAACACTGAAATGTATCCAATCATATAATATATTCATGAAATATTAGCACCTACTCTAACATAATCCATTTAACATGTAATAAGAAAATTTACCCATGGAAATAAATATAACTTTTACATATGAAATTGGACAAGAAAATAGTCTTTCTATTAATTCAAAATAGAAGTACAAAGTGACAACCTATGTCGCCAACTCGACAGAACCAAGAAACTAATTTCCTCCACCTGGGCCTCAACCACTTCAATCCTCCATGCAAAGGAAAGTTGATCTGAAAATGACAGGATCTACTAACACTTAAATTTGCATGTTAATTCTTAAACCAATTAACTTGTAAAAATCCTTAAAATAACAAGCTTATCAAAGGATTAAAAATAACTAAAAACAAATATAAATGAACAAGTGATGAAAACCATAAGAATGTGGACACCGTATGATAATAGTGTTCGTCTCTTATTGACTACATATTCGGGTCCAGCTCCAATGAGAACTGATCTTATTAGTCTTCAAAAACATTTGAACATGTACAAAATTCCTTCATCCTTCAAGCTGCTTTGAAAATAAGACTTAGGATTTCAATCATAAAGCCTCTCACTCTCAAAATCCACAAGAGTGGCTAAAAATCCTCTTTACAAAAATAAGAAAAGCCTATAAATCCTTTGCAAAATCATAGTGGAATATTACCATTATCTCCTCAAAAGCTTCAATGCTTCCATCCTCACTTGGAAAAATACATTGGTTTATATAGCCAAAGTTACATAACCTATCACCAAATTCCATGGGATATGGAATTATTTGATCAAAACAAAAGGGGATAACGATCCACAAATTAATCGATAAAAAATTAGCTAATCCCAAAATATATGGAAAATTAAAACCATATGTTAGAAACAATGGAAAGAATGTAAACGTTTTGGCGTAGGTCGTGCCCATACTTGGGGATTAAATCCACCCCAGACCAAACTTAAAACAAATTTAATCCAAACTCCTTAACAAATGGAGTGGTTGCCGCATTGGTTGAGATGTTGGAATTGTTGGGATGAGGTCATGGGTTCAAACCCATGGACCTCTCATCCTGTTGTGATTTTGGTTGCCATATGGTATGAGGTTTGGTTGTCAGTTCATGGACTGCTGCATAATTCCCAAGATAAAACAACACATGGAGTCGAGGCTAAGCACTCACCCCCACCCCTTTTTAAAACTAGCATATCATTCAAATTCAAATATTATATAATCCCATACTGTTAATAAACACCAGCAGGAATCGTGGATAAGCAAATAGAGTGGAGACTTTGATAGAGGATAGGTCGTGGGTGTGATTCCCCTTGACCACCATATTTTTGGTAAATAGAACTGCACTATGCCCAGCTAAGTTGCCACATATGTCCTAAAACCTTCCATGTGGCTCTGTATCAGTATGTCGCGCTAGTTCCATATAGACCACATGTCACCCTTATAGTGCTGCCATGTGGCACCCCCTTTTACTAAATTTTCCTTGTTTTACTGAAAGTTGAGAACATGGTATCTTTCACATCCGGAGTTTGTTTAAGGAAAAAACCAGCTAAGTTGCCACACATGTCCTACAACCTTCCATGTGGCTCTGTATGAGTATGTCGCGCTAGTTCCATATAGACCACATGTCACCCTTATAGTGCTGCCATGTGGCACCCCCTTTTACTAAATTTTCCTTGTTTTACTGAAAGTTCAGAACATGGTATCTTTCACATCCGGAGTTTGTTTTAGGAAAAAAGAACGTCATTGGAATGATCTTGTCGATCTCTACACAACTGCAATCTTATGTTCGCAATTTTAAGACTTTATTATTTTATTAATCTCAAAGATCCTGCTGGATCAAACCTTCCCACTATGAATCTTTTGGACCACCAAAATCCCGAATCATTCAAAAATCAAGTGAGGACATGTTCATCTCACTTGTCCCGTATCATTATCCCATTCTTCTTGGAACGTGTACATTTGACTTATCATAATAAAAATCAACACTGCATTGACATTGTTGAGTACATTAATCCCATTTTCAACCAAATTTACATTCAATATTGTCGAAACCAACCATACGTTGTTCATCAGTAGAAAGCTTAATATCGAAATTGAACATATGAAAAAGATTCTACCCACGTCATACTTATGTTTTACCATAGGAACACTATCAACCATCATAGGTGCATTGTGATGCAACGACACTTCCTTTTCATGCTTAGGATTTTTTTTCCTTAAATTGCATAGACATAATTGTCGAATTTCGACTTGCATTAACAACCATTTTCAATTGTTGTATGGTTCCCAATGATCTGTATATTCAATTCCTTCCTTAAACAAATGATATTGATTATGTTCTCTATAAAAAATTCCTTTCGGTCATATAAGAATGGGTTACCCAACACAATTCCATAGATATTTAGTGGAACCACATCAATTCAACTTCATGTAAAATATTGCAAACTTTAGATTACATTGTTTTGTTACTTGTAATATTTTAGCTTTGCATACCCATCCTAATGTGTGGTTTTGTTGTTATTCCCAACTACTTAACTACTTATTCTGAAATGAGATTAGCTTGGGATCCACTATCTATGAGTGTGTCGATCTTAGTTTGTTTTGTAATTACCCTTATATGAAACAATGCATTCATTTTTCAATCCTTAGAACTGGCATGATCTTTAGAAATAGAAGCACATGAAGAACCAATGTTAGAATCATTACGAATAATAGTTTTACCTTTCATGCCAATGATTGTTATCTTTGTTTCGTCCTCAGAATCCAATCCAAGGTCCTCAAAAATAATCGTGTTCTTTTTCTTCCCTTTTTGATCCTTAAACCACTTCGGTTTCAATTTTGGATGTAGCTTCCAAAAATGTTCTACGTCATGTCCCTCTCTCGGACAATGAGAACATGAAATTTTTGCATCCCCTTTCTTAATCATGGCAGATCGATTCATCTTCTCTTTTCCTTTGTCCTTACCTTCCTTCAACTGATTGGATTCGATTGAATAATTGTCATTCTTCCTTCCTATTTCAAGGTGAATTGCTTGCACACTAACCTCATCAATGTTAGTTGGATTAAAAATAAGAATGGTATAATTCAAATAATCATGTACTCCACCTATATATTTCAACAAGGTATCCTGTGCATATAGAGAAACACCCAAAATCATAGATCTTTTTCTAAACTCTTGTGTGTATTCTTGTACATTCTGACCCTTACCTTTCCTAAAAATTTTCCAATCTGTGAGTGTCTATTCTATAAGTTTTAAACCTGTGCAGAGAAGCAAAGCATACAGATTATTTTAAGCAAAATATAGATCACAACACATCATTCACACATAAACACAGATATTTACCCTGGAAACCCTTAACCAGGAAAACCAGAAAACCTTGAAGCCACACCTCCTATTTTCTCTTCATTACATTATGAAATCCTCACAATACAAAATATAGGTATTCCGCAACATCCAAATACCCTACTTCGTTAACCCATATTAGAAAAAGACTCCAATCCCTTAACCGGAATTAAGTTACATATTTTTAGACAAATTCTAAAAATAGCCACAAATAGCTATAAATATCCATAAAATCTATAAATATCCAAAGCATTTTGCTCATTGCGCTCGCATCGAAAACAGGGCCTTCGGCCTGTTTCCGTCGAAGGTGCTTTTGGGATCGTCCAGCTACAGCGTTGACATGCGCACCTCCCCTCCATACGCACATGCAAAGAATATAACATATACCCAACATCTTCCATATAACATAATGGATAAACTTCTTCTTCAATGCAGATGTAAACTCAAACCATGAAGTAATTACTTTAGCTTTAGTACGGAGGTCATCCTGGGTCTTACTCTCCCACCATATAAAGGATGTTATATCCATGCATAGAATAATAAGTTAGACTTTTACAATCTCATCCACAATATTTGGATTTTGCAGTAAACTTGTGTTGTCACAAGACTTGTAGTTTCCCTTATGAGATCGATCCCAGATGGATGGTAGAGGGATGGGCAACCAAAGAGGTGAAACCAAGATAGCCTCGACTCCCAAATGGATGGTTGTCACGCCAATCAAGAAAATATTCACTTGATGTTGTCTTATCCCAAGAGAACAATGGGGGAGACCCAGATCTACTCCTGACAGGACTGATCAGACCAAGACACCAAATCAAATCAATGGAATTTGAAGTACGTAAGGTGTAAGGTGAAGTAAACCCTAGATCTATAGATGAAGTCACAAGGTGAATTATGTTTTGTATCAGGAGGTTTATGAAGTGTGAAATTGATCCAAGGTTGAAAAACAAGTGACTTATGAGTCTTACTACTAGATCTAGAATCAAGGTGCTAGCAAATGATGAAAAAATCCACTGCCTTAGGAACTGTGTCCAATGCAGGGATGTTAACGACGATATCAGGCTATCTAGTTCCGGTGGATAGACTTAACGAAAGGTATGAGAGTGTCAAAGTACTCAAGCCTCAGGGATAGGATCAAAACGAAGGAAAATTGGCCAAATGAGGGTTGCGGTAGGGTTAAGAGATCAGTGCCTCAGGATTTGGACCCAATGGAGTCACCTAAGCCTGATGCCTAGGAAGACCCACTTAGGGTTTGACCCAATATACAATACCCAGAAATGGGTTTCCAAAAGATCAAGCGGTTTGATCCATAAAAAAAATTTATTTTTTATTTTTAGGGTTTTGACAGTAAAATAAAGATGCCAATGGATTGGATTTAAGAAAAAAAGAACTAACCTGTGTATCTTACCTGGATAACCTTGTAGATGCCTTAATGATCATGATCTATGAAGTCCTGATCAATTTGAGAAGATTTGGATGAAGAATCTATGCGAATAAATTTTCCCAAGGAAGTCAATGTGCCCTCCCTCCTACACAACAAGCGTCAACAATATCAGAATTGATGCATCAAGAGAAATGGAAAAATGCTACAAAAAATAACAAGATGAAACCATATATCATAATGATATTAATGATAACCCCCTGATACAAGCGATGCCAAACAAGCTATAATGATAACCCCCTGATACAAGCGATTTGAGGAAGCCCTGCAAAAATGTCAAAGTGAAGTCGTCCTCCTGTAGAAAAACAAAGTTTCCATGAAAAATATAAATCTTACCACAAATACCCAAATTCTAGGGAGCAATAGACTTTCCAATCACCATTGAAGAACACCAAATGCAAAGGAGACCCAAGAATTTCCACAAAAGAGTTTTTCTATTATCAAGATTGCAAGAGCCAAAGACCCCTTTACAATGAGAATCAATCTCTTTTAAATAGGAATGAGATATGCCAAAACCCTAACCACCTTTCAAATGGATGGCTAATATTAAAAGATCAAAATGTTCTAATCAACGGTTGAGATGAGCTCAACATAAAGTACATGGATCAATATAATAATATAATACATTAATGGACCAAATCACCCTAGGACAGGGGATCCCACTCAATATGACAAAATAAAAATTAATAAAGCTCATGGTGGGTCCAGGGGTATTAACTAACACCCCTAGTGTATCCCCATGGCACAATATAGATAAAATATAATTTTAAATGCAAAATAGTGTCTCTCTGAGGAAATCATGAGCCTCCAAAAGCTCCAAAAAATCATACAATATGTCGGAGAGATGGATGTGGGTCCATCTAAATGATAAAACTGCTGGAAAAGAAGTAGAAGACATCACATTCATCCTCAAAACTTATCCCATGTAATTTTCTTGCCTCAGTATCCCAAATCAAACTCTTCAGTAGCCATTTTTATCATTTTTAATATGCCTCAGGAAACATGAAACTACCCAAACTACCTCCTGGAGTGCCTACGTTGTCCAACTGAGCTCACTAGGCTCTCTGGAAGGGGGTATAATGGTAAAACAAAGTGGTTGGACCACCCCCTCCTCATACAGCGCCCTAGGTGATCCAATCAAATCATCTTTCTGCTCTGATAGGCCATTTAACATGGCAAAACTGCACTAGAATGGTATACTGAGACAAATCATAATTGTAACTGCTTGGAACTAAAATTAAATTGTCTCATTGGACTCAAGGATCCCAAATCCATCTAAGGCATATACTCATACAGCCTACAAATATCTGCATGATCATGTACAATATCTAATATGCCTAGACAGATAAAATAAAAATCTGTAAATGATCAAATAATCAATAATATGACCCAGGCTAACATCAATCTGTTGCAAGTGTTCATAGGTTAATACATCCTCTACAAATCATTCAAGTAACAATTATAACAAGTATTAATCATTTCACTGGCGATCTATCAAAAAAATATACAAAGTTTTCTAATAATTAATTATGACTTAGACCAGACTTTCAAGACCATACTCACTTCATAGTTGTGATCAATTTGTCAGTGAAGGGTGAAGGAAAAAAATAAAAAGGCTAGGCTAAAGGCTGACTACCAACTTGACATAGTTACACTTTGGATATGGAAAGGGGATACTCACTTTAGCATATACTAGACAAGCAATAACACAGGGGATGGTAGTGTCTCACAAATTGTTTAAGTTACGTTCAGAGGTGCATATTCACCTTAACTTTTAAGAACTGTTTCTTTTTGGGCCTTCGAGTTTCCATAGCCTTGATCCATCCATTTGTTACACGAATTTTTATGTACTAAGGCTTCATGCTCCATGCGTGTTTAAAAACACTTGTTACATGGGTTTTACATTTCATATTTCACATTTCAACTTTAAAGACAATTTCATTAGGCTCGCCTTGCATTCATGTATGTTCAAAAACACTTATTTTCATGAATGGGATTTTCACAAGATATTCATTTCATTTCCATATGGATTATATTGATGGCAGCGCTATCTGTTTCAAGTTTAGCCAACACGACCTAGGCAACTCAAAGCCGAGAAACAAAAAAACAGGGAAGCTTGTCCAACAAAGAGGCTATACTGGGGAAAGGTCCTCCATGCCACAATTCAAGTAGTAGGTCGGGTTAGATACATAACTGGAAGGTAATGGATGGGTGGAGATAATGAACCATGATACCAACACTAGCAAGACACGATATGGTGGGAATTGTTAGAATATAATCCGTCGGGATTATATATTGTAAATAAATAAATAAATCTGAATAGTAGGAAGCCGAAAAGGCTGGGCGGAAGGTGAAACACAACCGTCGTATGATTTGTATAAGTATATGCATTAGAAAAGGAATAAATTGAATCGGGAGTTATACCTAACAGTGGTATCAGAGCTTGGCTTCCTGCCATAACTCCTGGCTGCATTGCATGCCTGCCATTCTGCCTACGTTATCAGAACTTGGCCGTAACTCTTGCCAGACCTCCGTTTACCTTCTGCCATATCTATTTCAGGCTGCCCCGTCAGTCTACCTCTTTATGTGTTTTTCTTATAGCCTCGCACCAATAATTTTGTGTGTCCCTCTCACAAACCCTAATTTCTGCCACAAGCACAAGCTGCGATGAGTGTATTTTTATAAGTGTAAGCTGCGATTTCATACTATTTTTTCCCTTCACGTTGATGAGGTTTTGTGTTGTGGGATTTTTACTGTTAGTTTCCTAAACGTTTGAATTAGCTTATACCTAACCCTAATTCTCTCAATAAGGTATAGTTTGATCTCACGACTTCCTCCAAAACTTCTTGCGCTTTTGAATATCGCTTTATGACTGCGTTGATATCTCTTGCTGCTTGACCTAATTCTTGATGAGTGTATTAATTGCTACGTTTTGAGACTGTAATGCAATATTGGAGCTGAGTATATGCGTTGTATATATATGCGTTGGTTGATTATGGATGCTACGTGAAGAGACTTCCCTTTTGGAAGCTGTGCACCATCACCTGCGTGAAGCCTGAGCGTGGAGCTATTGATTGAAGCTGCATGAAGGAATCTGTGATACCAACGTAACGAACCAATGTTCATGGCCCCAGAGCCGTTATAAAGTGATAGTAGAGCTACGGGACGGATATATATCTATCCAGGTGTTTCATGTAAGAGTCAAAGTTAAAGATATTTCCACAGTTCATTGCAACTATTGCAATTTTTGCTAGCACTTCAGTGGACAAGTATTTGTCTCTTAATGCACATAATGATGCATTCACTATGATAGATATGCTTACATGATATATGTTGTTGCTGCTTCTGCGATTGCCTTGGAGGCTGGTTGGTGGAGAGACGTTACCTCTGGCGTTGATTTTCTGAAGAGACGTGACCTTCTGTTGATTATATATGCTGCGTTGATATCTCTTGAAAAGTTTTATTCTCCATTGTGAAAACAGTCTATTTCTATGCTTGTAACTCCATCATATATGAGCTGCAAAGTATGGTGCGTCTGCCAGGAGTATTGCTTGGAAGTGCATAAAACCTAATTTGTGCCCTAATTCTTATGCATGAAGTTTTTCGGTAAATTTTGCAAGCATTTGTTTATTTTCATTGAGTGAAGAGCCTCATGACTGCTATATTGGAACTGTGACTGTTGCATGAAGAATTTTCTCCTCTATGAATTGCTGCTATGAATTATATAGCATGGAATTGTTGCGTTTTTTCCTTTCAATTTGTAACTGTGCTTTGAAAATGAAGCTGTAACCACCGCATGAGAAGATTTTTGGTTAATTGTAGCATAGACTGTATTGTAAAAAGTAGCAGAGACTTAGACCTGCTTCTTTCATATGGCTGAGATCGTTGACTGGTGCTAAAAATTTGCTTATGAACTTATTGACAGCATATTAAGATTGTAAATCACCTTGGCAGAGGCTGTAGACCTGTAAGGTTTTTGTTTTTCTATTATCTCATTCTCTTTGTCATATTAAGTTCATTATTGTAAATTACACTAGCTATTGCAAAAGATGCAATCTAAAGCATCTGGAGAATCACTTTGCTTTGCTCAAAAAGCAAAGAACCACACCAAAGGAGAAAGCAGCAAGAGAGGAAGAGGGGGCAGAAACAACTCCAGAAAAAGATCAGATTTGCAGTGCAAGCATTGTGGAAAGACTGGACACACATCAGATCAGTGTTGGGATTCGTGGGACTCCATAAAAGACAAGCATAACCAGAATAAAGATGATAATAAAAACCAAGATGCTAGTAAATCTTCTGATTCTGCTCATTGTATTGTTGCACATTGTAATATTGGAATTAATGAAATGACTTCACTTTCATCTTACAAATATTGTTGGCTGCTTGATACTGGTGCAACATCACACATGACATTTAGAAAAGACTGTTTTGAAGAACTTAATGAAACAATAGATGGCATAGTTTACTTTGCAGATAAGTCAAGTATTAAACCAAAGGGAATGGGCACCATTCGACTGAAGATGCCTGGATTCCCTAATTTCTTGTTGAAGAATGTTCTTTATCTTCCAGAGTTCCAGAGAAGCCTGCTGTCCTTGGTGGAGATTCGACAGCGAGGCCATTCCATCCACATGTTTGATGGAATCGTAGAAATAAGAAAGTCCTCTGACAACCAAGTCATCATGACTGGATACGAAGATGGGAAGCTGCCAAAGCTAAAGGGTTCATCTGCAAGAGTTCAGAACTATGCCTACCTCTCTCAGCATGGAGAAGGTAATTTGTCATCTAGTTCATTGTGGCATGCAATATTTGGTCATCTAAATTATAACAGTCTTCGTTTGTTGAGAAAGAATGGTTTATTTGGTTTACCCACCTTTCCCAAAGAGAATAACAAATGCGATGCATGTATATTAGGGAAACATAGTAAGCTGCCATTCCATGAATCTAATTTCAGAGCAAGTAGGAAATTAGAATTAGTGCATTCTGATTTATGTGGCCCAGTGCCAACACCTTCAGCAAATGGGAATAAGTATTTTATGACATTTATTGATGACTACTCAAGAATGTGTTGGATTTACTATTTAAAGACAAAATCAGAAGCATTTCAAACATTCAAAGACTTTCATGCTTTGATAGAAAAACAAGCACAATCAAAAATTGGTACACTTCATACTAATAATGGGAAAGAATACACTTCAAATGCTTTTGAAGATTATCTTCGCCAACATGGAATTGCACATCAGACTACAGTTCCCTATAATCCTCAACAAAACGGTGTAGCAGAAAGAATGAATATGGTCCGCTCAATGATATTTTTCAAGAATGTAAAACTAATTTTTTGGGGTGATGCAGTAAAATGTGCAGCCTATTTGAGAAACAGAAGTCCCTCAAATTCTCTTGATAACAAAACTCCACATGAAATGTGGTTTGGCCATCTCCCTTCAGTCAGGCATCTCAGTGTTTTTGGTTCCACCTGTTATGCCTTGATTCCAAAGGAGCAAAGAAACAAGCTTGGTGCTCGAAGCAGAAGATGCATTTTCCTGGGGTACAAAGAATACTCCAAGGCATACCATCTGTATGATGAGGTAAACAAGAAATTTGTTATTTCCAGAGATGTCGTTTTTCTTGAGACTAATAAAAATGACGAGTCCATTGAGAGACAGCTTGATCATTTGGAAAGTTATCCTCATCCAAAGACATATTCTGAAAATGAATATGAAATTCCAAACCTTGAAGGGGGGTTTCCTATTTTGGATCAACCTTTGGAATTTCCATATGAAGCATCAACTCCCCCGCATGAAGAAGTTCCTGCTACTTCACCTGATCAAGAGATTCAACTGGATGATGTGATTAAGAGAATTGAAAGACTCTCAATCAATGATGAAGCACCACCAGCTGATCAACCAAGACCATCATGAAAGATTCCTAAATGGGCCACAAAGACACTTGAAAGTGTCCATCCGGATGAAGTTGGAAAGACGGGAACGAGAAGTTCGAAAAGACATGGAGGAGTAGATAATTCAGGTGATGACATGGATGTATCATTTGATTGTGAATTTAATTTATCTGCTAACTTTGAACCAACTTCCTTTGAAGAAGCTTCTAC
>LPNX010302304.1:474447-484724 GCA_001517045.1 Pseudotsuga menziesii
CTAGCAAAGGAATAAATTGAATCAGGAGTTATACCTATCACGAATGATCACCTCTATTCTCCCTAAGAAGGGTAAAACCAATGAGTATGGGTCAAGAACTTCTAGGTATAAGTAGGGACATACATATATAATATCAATACAACCAGGTCCACATATTTATATGATTTCCAGATCAAGACACTAAATGTTAAGACATGTCATAAGAATTAGTATAAAAGCAATAATAACCATGGCACATAATCATATATGCTGAGTCATATACATGCAAATAACCAATCTAAACCAACATCTATCCACTAAGAAACTGTTGCTGCAAATCTGGGCAATATTGACTTCTCTGTAAATGGCTAAATGGCTACCTTAGTCCTCAAATCTGAGTGTCTTGAGACTCAGTTGTGGCATGGGAAAGTACTATAGTCCATCATCAAATAGTGATTCATCATAGATGCTCATCTCAGCATCTCATATGTAAGGGAACTAGCTAAAACAGTGTACTAGAATCTGAAAAATAGAATATGGTAGCCCGACTACTATATATCTGATAACATCTGGCTTCAACTGGGACAAGTGCTCTGCTGAATAGAGCGCTTGAGAACCTCAGAATCTCTGGTCCTCATACTCTATTACTTGCATCATCACTCCAGCTCTGCAACATCTACCACCAGGTCATCCACTACCTGCAAAATGTCCATAGCTATACCAAACTCACCAACCAATCGTCAAAACAATGCATAGATAAAAGAAAATATGGAAACTGAAATGCATGAAAGTGAAAATCAGAAAGGAAATCTAATCTATAACCATAACTTTTAAGAAAAGTTTGATTTTATTGAGCAGGATAATGGGAAACTCGTGACTACACTAAGAGCTTCAAAGGAAAGCTTCAAGAAAAGAAAAAAGGTGCCAGACTAAATGGCCAAAAACTACTGCCCAAAAGAGGCTTATTCAATCCTACCAACCCTACTTTAACCAGTTTAGACAAGTTTTAAGTAAAATCATAAATCCAATGCAACCACTTGTTGAACGAATCTATTGGTATTTCTTTACAGTTAATGACCCAACAAGCCAGAGATGGTTTAAAAGGAATGTAAATGAAAATTGAAACCATTTTAACTTGTTGTTTGAAATTCACAAAAAGATCTGGACAATATGGAATGAAATAATGCCAAGGATGAAATTGAATTTCTAGAAAATCATCCATCAATATACTGATAGGATCATAAAATGTATGTGAATTTGTTCTTGATGGAAGAAGACAATATGATTCATGATTCAACCACTCCAAACAGCTATTTGTTTTCTCCTCTATCCTACTAGGACATTCAATTTTATTCACTCCATAATAAATGGGAGCATCAAATGGGAACAAGTTGTAATGTAATGAAACTGTGAATGATATCAAGCCCTTTTGTTGCTTAAAAATGGAGAAAATATGAAATTTATCTTTATACACCTTCCCCAAACACCCATGATAAATATTTATAAATTGAACAATATTACTCATTGCGGATGACCCAGAAGGTAAATGAAGCGTATTTTCTCCAATTATGTGACCATGTTTAGACTCTTTACTGAAGATTTCGAAGATAAGAGATTGCTTAGAACACCAGCCCATACAAGAAGACTCAAAAAGCTGGGATGGGAGGGTGGATTGAAATTTTTCTCCCAAATGACTTGGAATAATTGATCTCAGAATTTGATGAGAGTAAAAAGTTTTTAATTGAATTCCATGAATGATTGCAAGATTTGAAGCAAGGTTAGTATCCACACATCGAACCGACACATCCTGATTAAATATTGGATAAATAATTTTAGAACAAGAATGTTTTTTATTAGGCCTACTTACAATCATTCCATAATTATCATATGATTTATCTTCTTTCGAGGTATGATCAAAATTTGAATCAAGATAATCGTCAACCAAGCAATGAGGATCTTCGATGGATTCACAGATGACAGATTCAACTTTGGATGGTTCCTGATAGTGATCATTTTCTTCTTCCTCTTTATTTGTGCCTTCTTGAGCATATGATGGCAAGATTTTAATAAGTTCCCCTTCTATATCAATATCGGGGTCATAATCTTGAAGGGTTGAGATTTGATCGTCATCACTCTCTTGCATCGAAGAGTCATTCAAAGACATGTCCACTGTTGGATTGGGAAAGGAGGAGTCAATTTGATAAGGAAAATCATCAGCTATCTCATTATGGTTGTCCTGGTCATGTTTATCAGTTTGATCCTCAACAACACAATCATTATTTGGATCTATGGGTTTATCAATGCTTTTACCCCATTCTTTTCTTAATAAATCAGTGAATCGTGTCGTATCTAGTGATAGATCCTAGTGCTAATGTATATAACCAGAAATCGGCATCACCTCCTAAGGTTTCATAGAGGGATCGCATATATACGTCTTCATGCTCTGCACCATATGCTTCCATATAATACCAAACATCATCCAAGTGTTTTTCAATTGATTCAACGAAATTTCCAAAGAAATGAGGCAACCCTTCACGGTATCTTTTTGGCATAGGATGAGGTGCCTTATAAATTTCAAAGAAATCCAGACGATATAGAAGCTGTCTTTTAAGCTTGGTTGGATTTTTCTTGATTTTATTGAAAAATTAGACAAATAAATTCGATTTCATTTTGATTTATGGAATGGGTTCCCTTATTAGTGCAATCGCATTATGGAGTCGACAGGTAAACAAATTGTCGTGTTCACAAACGGATAATGTCATAGGAGAGGTGAGTGAAACACATGCAGTGATAATAAAAATTAAGTGAATAAAATGTAATCACTCAAATTAAACCGGATTTGATTTGAATAATAAGAATATAAATGCATTCATAGACACCGAAGGTAAATATGATCAACCAAGGTAAGCCTCTACCTCCCCGGCTACGGTGCCAAAATGTTGTCACCAGACTTGTAGTTTCCCATGAGATGGATCCAAGATGGATGGTAGAGGGATGGGCAACCAAAGAGGTGAAACCAAGATAGCCCCAACTCCCAAATGGATGGTTGTCACGCCAATCAAGACAATCTTCACTTGATGTTGCCTTAGCCCAGACAACAATGGGGGAGACCCAGATCTACTCCCGACGGGAGTGATCAAACCAAGACACCAGATCAAATCAATGGAAATTGAAGTACGTAAGGTGTAAGGTGAAGTAAACCCTAGATCTATGGATGAAGTCACAAGGTGAGTTATGGTTTGGATCAGGAGGTTTATGAAGTGTGAAATTGATCCAAGGTTGAAATACAAGTGACTTATGAGTCTTACTACTAGATCCAGAATCAAGGTACTAGCAAATGATGACAAAATCCACTACATTGGGAACCGTTTCCAATGCAGGTATGTTAAGGATGATATTGGAGCTAGATAGTATCGGTGGATAGACTTGACAAAAGGTATGATAGTGTCAAAGTACTCAAGCCTCAGGGATAGGATCAAAACAAAGGAAAATTTGGCCAAATGAGAGTTATGCTAGGGTTAATAGATTAGTGCCTTGGGATTTGGGCCCAATGGATTCACCTAATATTGACGCCTAGGAAGAACCACTTCGGGTTTGACCCGATCTACAATACCCATAAATGTTTTTCCAAAATATCAAGCAGTTTGATCCATAAAGCTTTTTTATTTTTTATATTTAGGGTTTTGACAGTAAAATAAAGATGCCAATGGATTGGAATCAAGAAAAGAAGAACTAACCTGTGGATATTATCTGGATAACCTTGTATATTCCTTAATGATGATGATCTATGTTGTCCCGATCAATTTGAGAATATTTGGATGAAGACTCTATGCAAATCGATTTGCCCAAGGAAGCCAATGCGCCCTACCTCCTGCACAATAAACGTCAACATTATCATATTTGATGCATCAAGAGAAATGGACCAATGCTAAAAAAAATAACAAGATGAAACCATAGATCATAATGATACTAATGATAACCCCCTAATACAAGTGATGTCAAACAAGCGAGTTGAGGAAGCCCTGCAAAAACGCCCAAGTGCAGTCGCCCTCATGTAGACAAAACAAAGTTTCCAGGAAAAATATATATCTCGTCACATATACCCAAATGCTAGGAAGCAATAGACTTTCCAATCACCATCGAAGAACACCAGATGCAAAGAAGACCCAAGAATTTCCACAAAAGAGTTTTTCTATTATTAAGATTCCAAGAGCCAAAGACCCCTTTACAATGAGAAGCTCTCTCCTTTAAATAGGAATGAGAGATACCAAAATCCTAACCACATTTCAATGGATGGATAATATTAAAAGATCAAAATGTTCTAATCAATGGTTGAGATGAGCTCAACATAAAGTACATGGATCAATATAATAATATAATACATTAATGGACCATATCACCCTAGGAGAGAGGATCCCACTCAATATGAAAAAATAAAAATGAATAAAGCTCATGGTGGGTCCAAGGGGTATTAAATAGCACCCCTGGTGTGTCCCGATGGCACAATATAGATAAAATATAATTTTAAATGCAAAATAGTGTCTCTCTGATGAAATCGTGAGCCTCCAAAAGCTCCAGAAAATCATAAAATATGTCGAAGAGATGGATGTGAGTCCATCTAAATGTTGAAATTGTTGGAGGAGTGGAATACATCAAATTCATCATTAAAAATCATCCCATGTTGTTTTATTGCCTCAGTATCCCAAATCTAATGCTTTAGCAGCCATTTTTATCATTTTTAATCTACCTCGAGAAACGTGAACCTACCCAAACTGCCTCCTAGAGTGCCCACGTTGTCCAACTGAGATCACCAGGCTCTCTAGGAGGGGGGTATAATGGTAAAAGTAATTCGTTGGACCACCCCCTCCTCATATAGATCCCTAGGTGAACCAATCAAATCATCTTTCTGCTCTGACAGGCCATTTAACATGGAAAAACTAGACCAAAATGGTATATTGAGACAAAGCATCACTGTAACTACTTGGAACTGAAAAATAAACTATCTCATTGGACTCAAGGAGCCAAAATCCATCTAAGGTGTATACTCATACACCCTATAGATCTCTGCATGATCATGTACAATATCTAATATGCCCAGACAGATAAAATAAAAATCTGTAAATGATCAAATAATGAATAATATGACCCAAGCTAACATCAATCTGCTACAATTGTTTAGAGGTTAAGACATGCTCTACAAATCATTTAAGTAACAATTATAACAAATAGTAATCATTTGACTGACAATCTATCAAACAAATATACGGAGTTTGCTAATTATTAATTATGACTCAGACCAGACTTTCAAGACCATACTCCTTCATAGTTGTGATCAATTTGCTAGTGAAAGGTGAAGGAAATAGATCAAAAGGCTAGGCTAAAGGGTGACTACCAACTTGACACTGTGACACTTTGGATATGGAAAGGGGATACTCACTTTAGCATATGCCAAACAAGCAATAACACAGGGGATGGCAGTGCCTCACAAATGGTTTAAGTTACATTTAGAGATGCTTATTCAACTTGATAAATTCTCACAATCCAAATCAAATACAAGTGATGCCAGCAATCTTTAGATATAACTTTTAAGAACCATTGCTTTTTGGGCCTTCGAGTTTCCATAGTCTTGATCCATCCATTTGTTACGCGGATTTTTATGTACTAAGGCTTCATGCTCCATACGTATTTAAAAACACTTGTTACATGAGTTTTACATTTTATATTTCACATTTAAACTTAAAATCTAATTTCATTAGGCTTTCCTTGCATTCATGTATGTTCAAAAACACTTCTTTTCATGAATGGTCTTTTCACAAGATATTCATTTCATTTCCATGTACATTGCATTGATGGCAGTGCTATTTGTTTCAGGTTTAGCCAACACAACCTTGGCAACTCAGAGCCAAGACACAAATAAACAGGGAAACTTATCCAACAAAGAGGCTATAGTGGGGAAAGGTCATCCATGCCACAAGTCAAGTAGTAGGTCGGGTTAGAAACATAACTAGAAGGTAATGGATGGGTGGAGATAGTGAACCATGAGACCAACACTAGCAAGCCAAAGTATGGTGGGAATGATCACCTCTATTCTCTCTAAAGAGGGTAAAACCAATGAGTATGGGTCAAGAACTTCTAGGTCTAAGTAGGGACATACATATATAATAGCAATACAACCAAGTCCACATATTTATATGATCGTCAGATCACAACACTAAATGCTAAGACATGTCACAAGAATGAGTATAAAAGCTATAATAACCACAACACAAAATAATATATGTCAAGTCATATACATGCAAATAACCAATCTAAACCAACATCTGTCCACTGAGAAACTGCTGTTGCAACTCTGGGCAATATTGACTGCTCTGTAAATGGCTAAATGGCTTCCTCAATCCTCAAATCTGAGTGTCCTAAGACTCAGTCATGGCATGGGAAAGTACTATAGTCCATCATCAAATAGTGATCCATCATAGATGCTCATCTTTGCATCTCATATGTAAGGGAACTGGCTGAAACAATGTACTGGAATCTGAAAAATAGAATATGGTAGCCCGACTACTATATATGTGATAACAATTGCAATCTGCTTAATCCGGTTATCCATCTTCTCTACATCTAATTCACCATTTTACATAAGAAAATAAAATTTGACATCTAGTTTAAATAAGGGATTTTTAGAAACATCTTTCTGATAAAACCTGGAATGATGAGAAGATGAGGTAGAAGAAAAGCTTGAGCTTGAAGATGGAGATGGACGCTCTGGAGGGTCTCCTCCTTTTCCTTGTTTCAATGAAGCATTACCCTCATCTTTCTCCTTTTTCGTCTTTGCTAATCTATATTGATAATATGCAAACAATTTGTCTACCATATGATAGAAATCCTTGTGGAAATCATTCTCATCTTCTTCTTGGTAGTCTTCATTTGTCATTTTCTTTCTTCAATGTGCACATCCAATCTCTGGATTGAAAGTATCAAGTTTGACTTCACCTCTCTTAAACCTTGATCTCGTTAATATTCACACTCTACAATTCACTGGTTAGCCTACTCTAATACCAAACATAATCCTAAAATGGCAGGATCTACTAACACTTGAATTTGCATGTGAATTATTAAACCAGTTAACTTGTAAAAATGCTTGAAATAATAAGCTTATCAAAGGCTTAAAAATAACTGAAAAAAAAATATAAATGAACAAGTGATGCAAAGCATAAGAATATGGACACCGTATGATAATGGAGTTCATCCCTTATGGACTACGTCTCCGGGTCCAACTCCAATGAGGACCGATCTTATTAGTCTTCAAAAATATTTGAACAAGTACAAAATGTCTTCATCCTTCAAGCTACTTTGAAAATAAGACTTAGTTTTTCAATCATAAAGTCGCACACTCTCAAACTCCCCAAGAGTAGCTAAAAATCCTCTTTACAAAAATAAGTAAAGCTTACAAAGCCTTTACAAAGGCATAATGGCATCTTACCATTCTCTCCTCAAAGTTTCAATGCTTCCATCCTCACTTGGAAAAATATATTGGTTTATATAGCCAAAGTTACATAACCCATCACCAAATTCCATGGGATATGGAATAGTTTGATCCAAATTAAATGGGATAAAGATCCACAAATTAATGGATAAAAACTATGCTCACCCCAAAAAGTAATGCAAAAACCGTATGTTAAAAACAATGCAAAGAATGTAAACATTTGGGCATGGGGTGCACCCATACTTGGGGAATAAATCTTCCCCAAACCAAACTTAAAACAAATTTAATCCAAATTCCTTAACGAATGGAGTGCTTTGTGCATTGGTTGTGACGTTGGAACAATTGGGAAGAGGTCATAGGTTCAAACATGTGGACCTCTCCTCCTATTGTGATTTTGGTTGGCATATGGTATGAGGTTTGGCCATCGATTCCATGGTCTATTGCATAATTCCTAGAATTAAATAACACATGGAGTCGAGGCCTAAGCCCTAGGCCCTACCCCTTTTTCAAACTAGCATATCGTTCAACTTTAATTAGTAGATAATCCCGTATAGTGTTAAGAAACACCGGCAGGAATCCTGGACAAGCGAATAAAGTGGAGACTTTGGCGAATAATAGTTTGGGGGTTCGATTCCCCTTAACCACCGTATTTTTTGTAAATAAAATTGCATTATGCCCAACTAATATGCCACGTTTGTCCTACCATGTGGCGCTCTGTGGGTGTGCCATGTCAGCATTGTGCAGGCCATGTGTCACCCTTATAGTGGTGCCACATGGCACCCCCTTTTGCCAAAATTTTCATGTTTTGTCGAAAGTTCAAAACATGATATTTTTTCACGTACGAAGTCTGTTTGAGAAGAAACATGTAACAAACTTAAATAATAACAACAAACAATAATAATAATAAACATCAACACACACACACACACATATATAATAAATAATAATGTCTTTACAAAAAGACATGACTATTAATGAAAGGGTATTCTGCTAAAATATAAATAATGTACCCTTTTTTGTAATTCATAACTTATCTATCAAATTATACGTCATTTTATATCTACGGATATGTGGGTTATTTCAAAAATTATGGATTCATTCCGAGTTAATTGAGAATATCCAACTATGGATGTTACAGTGGTATCTGATCCAATACAGGGCTTCCTTGAATTAGGCATTTGACCTTAGAGAAAATAAAGAGAGTTAAAAAAATGAAAAAAAAAAAGTAAAAACTAAAAGAAGGAAAAAAAAAACAGTTAAAAAAGAAAAGATAAAAGTAAAACAAAAAAAGGGTAAAAGTGAAACCACACGTGGTTTCTTAAAGTGGATTTGGGTTTGAATATAAAAGTGCATAATAATAACTACTAAGAAGCAAGTGAGATTTGAACTTAGGTGGGGAAGGTAACCCTTATTCCTCCCAACCACCCAATCTAATCACATTTCACAAAACTATTGGAAAACAAGAAGGAGATATTGATTAAATTTCAAAGAAAACTCAAGAATATGGATTTTAATGTTGAAAAGAAGGAAAAATTTCCTATCACCTTACAAAGAAATGTTGCAATACTATTTAGAATTAAAGGGACACTTGTAGGGAAGGACCATTTCTATTGCACCTGCTGAAAGTAATAATTATATTAGTACTGAATTTGCTAACCATTTAGTGATTCCCGAGTCAAATATAAGGGAAGAGCTGTATTTTGGAACAAAAAACAAATTGAAATAAGTGGCTTACAACTGAATGTTGGAGGTTATATGGTCACATCGAAATTCATTGTCAGTTCCTTATGGAGCTTTGACGGTGACATAATTTTGGGTTTACCTTGGATAAAAACATTGGGGTCTTTCATCTTAAATTCCAAAAACAAGTATCTGACATTTTCCTATAAGCAAAAGAGAATCACATTTCAAGATATTACAATGAAGTCAAATATAGAATCTCCAACATCTAAAGTATTCAAGGATATATCAAAGATGATTTCACAGGGTAATCAAAAGTCAAAATCAAAGAAGCAGAAAAAAGTTGAAAACAATGTCACTAGTAAAGATAAAGAAATTACTCATTTGAAGAATCATAGTCAAGACTTGATCGCACAGATTCATAAATTAAAAAGGGAAAAAAGATTGCGAGAAGAAATCCAAGAGGAATTCCACCAAAAGGAAGTGGATCTCCAAAATGAATTCAATAAGAATCTATTACAAAAAAATGAAGAAAATTCTCACTTAAAAAAAATTGAATCAAGGGTTGACTGAACAAATAAAAAATTTAAAAATTGACAAGTTAAAAAAAATCCTCAAAGTTATTATCAACCAGTAAATCACGAGAATCAAAAACAATTGAAGTTTCTACAAGGGTTCCACAAACAGCTCGAATGCCTTATTGTCACCCAAATCACAGAAATTGATACAACCAACATCAAATTAAAGCATAAAATAAATATCGTTCTTGTTATAGACAAACCAACTACAACCTTGAAAATGAACAAAAACAACATCAACAACTTTTATGGAACCCCAAATTAAGAAGTTTTGTATGAGCAGACGATCATCAAATAATTCCAATGAAGGTAGATTTGGGATGGACCACTTCCCAAAAAATGCAACACAATAGTTCAGCAATCCAAAGATTATACTGCCTAGTTTCATCAAGCATAGTAGTTCCAAGCTCACAACATCATGAAAAGCCATTATGAACAAAAGAACAAATTCATACAATAAACTATGCTTTGAGGACAAAGCAATTCTAAGAGAGAGGCAATGTAACAAACTTAAATAATAACAACAAACAATAATAAAATAACAATAATAATAATAA
>LPNX010302304.1:484938-517290 GCA_001517045.1 Pseudotsuga menziesii
AGTTTTGGAACCCATGTGGAGTTTTTTGTTTCGACGCGTTTCGGACTCCAGAGTTGAGTCCTTCTTCAAGAGAAGGATTGTCTCTCAAAGGAACAATTAGATTTATTAAATGCCAAGGTATTGAGGAAAAAACAAATAAGCACAATTTTTTGTCCATCGACCTCTCTAAGGAACATATTAGACAAAGCAAAAGACCTTGTTGACCCAAAGCTAAGAAAGGGCATTTACTCAATCCCTTGCTCATGTGGTGAAGTATACATAGGTGAAACGGGCCAATCAATAAAATTAAAATTAAAAGAACACTGTGCGGACACCATTCATGAAAGAATCAAGAAGTCAACTGTGGCAGAACATTCATCGAGAACAAATCACCATGTGTGCATTGAAGAAACAAAGGTCATAGCCCTCAAAGAACACTACAACAAACGACGTATATAGGAAGGAATAGAAATAGAGAAACATCCAAGAAATTTCAATAGAGAGGATGGCCTAATCCTGTGCGAGGCATGGAAACCAATTATTCATGCCATAAGGTTAAAGGAAGATCATAGTAACAAAAATGATAAATAATAAAAATAATAATAATAATTAATAATAATTAATAACAAATATAACATTTAATACTGAATGATAATATGATAATAAACATACATAATAAAATTAAAAACACAAATAATAAAAGATATTAAAGACCAAATAATTAATAATAAAAACTTTTTAATAATAAACATAAATAGTTAATAAAGCTTAGACTAAATAATTAATTATTAATATAAAGGGATAATAATAATGATTAATAACAAAAACTTATTAATAATAAACATAAATAGTTAATAAAGCTTAAACTAAATAATTAATTATTAATATAAAAGGATAATAATAATGATTAATAACAAATAGAACATTTAATAGAAAATAATTATTTAATTAGAGATACGTACACAATAAAATAAAAATACAAATAAACAACTCATATAGTTAATTAAGACTAAATGGTTAATAATATAAAACTAAATAATATTGAGTTAATAAAGCTTAACTAAATAATCAATTATTAAAAACCAAAACCGACACATATAAAAGCAATTATTTAGCACATTTGAAATAAAAATTTAAAATAAACAATTATTTATGACATTTAATAAACCTAATTATTCCTTTGAGAGACAATCCTTCTCTTGAAGATGGACTCAACTCTGGAGTCCGAAACGCATCGAGACAAAAAACTCCACACAGGTTCCAAAACTATCACAATGACTACCACCTATGAAATCCTTAATGCAATCATAACTTATCTATCAAATTATACATCATTTTATATCTACGGATATGTGGGTTATTTCAGAAATTACGAGTTCATTCCGAGTTAATTGAGAATATCCAACTATGGATGTTACAAAACGAATTTTTCCAGAAATCTCTCGTCGATATCTACGCAGCTGCAAGCTTTTGTTCACAATTTGAAGACTTTAATTTTTTATCGATCTTAGAGATCCTTCTGGATCACAAGCTCACAAAGATAATGGAGATCTTAGGAAATGAACATAAAGAGTTCAATCAACAAGGATAAAGAGATGCATACTCAAGCATATGGAAATGGGATAAATTTTCTCTATGGTTTTCTTACTCTCAAAGTTTCCCCTCCCCTCAATGCTTCACAATGGCTCAATATATAGCCCTCAAATGGGAAATGGAGGGTCGAATTAAAATGTTTTCTAGCATATGGAAAGTCAAGGATCATACCCACCATGACTTGGCATGGAAAATCCAAAATATTTTTAATTTTGAGCACAAAATCTGATGTACACGGGTTGTAATGGTGCAAGTTGCGTATATGCAGGCAGCATAACTATTTACCCACGTGTATATTCCAAAATATCTTTTTTGAGGTTATACTAAAGCATCAGGAATATACTGGGCAAGGGGGATATAGTGAGTCTACATAGGGACAAGGGAAGGCCATCAAGGCATGATGCATAAGGTGTGGAAAAACATGTTATAACATGGATATTAGCCTTCCCTATCATCAAGTCGTTCTCATTGTAATCATATCTAGTGTTTGGACTTGTGCTAGTGTAAAAGATCCACATTGGATTATCATCGACGTGTCACTTTTCATCGACGATGACACATTTCTCTTAGAAGATGACTCGGAGCTAGTAACACCTTGACATTGCTTACATCATTGGTTGCACTCGATAGATGACACCTCATCATTGGTCTCGAACTAAGTGGTTTCCCATTATGTTTGACTACAAGATCTTTATTCACATTTTTGGATTTGTGTTGAACCTTGGATTCTATTTTCATCATTTAATGGAATTCCTCGTCCTTGTCAATAAATCACATTATTGGTCATTTCTCAAGGGATATTTTTCATGCATTATTGACATGTGGTGTATGCGAGAGGCATACATGCTGGTGTGTTCATGCAAAAATGTGTCCAAGACCTATCCAAAGCAAGGCAACTCATGATATATACTCACACTGGTTTATGAGAAATACCTCAATGCCTCCCTTCCAACAGATCTCTTCCGATTGACATTGGGGATTAGTCATCAGTGGTAGGTTCCCTCGCTATTGATAATGGAAATCCATTAATGTCCTATGATTAATAGATTTTACAAGTGTTCAATGAAAACTCCCTTATTCACACTTTTTAGAATGTATGTGTACCTCGACTCCCATTGTCGTCATCAATGGGTTGTCTCACGTTTGTGTAGTGTCCCCATCCCTCAATCCGACCAGCAAGAGGGGACATTGCATTGATATAACGTTCATATAAACTTTGCTCATCAAATATAATTGTATATTTTTAACATATAAGTGGTGTGTGCAGACACGTAAATGAAAAATACACAGCAGAAATAAAGATCTACACACTTCAAGCAAGCATATGCAATCTTAATCGTTACAGGAAATAATCAAAGCATTACATATTCAAACAGAATAGAGAATACTTATCTTTAACAAAGAAGATCCAAGCAATTGGTTGTGTAAGAACGATTTTCCACCCAACCGTAGGTACTCTATTCAACATGTACTCTTTCTGCTGAGAGACCACCCCCAACCTGGGATATGAAGCCACCAAGGCGAAGGAAACACCTACAAGATTCTCTCACTCAGCCCACAACTCATTCTGCTCTCTATGCTTAGCCAACAACTCATACAGAGATCTCACATAACCATCATAGCCATGGCACTCCTTCCAACTAACCCACACAACACAAGTAAGGCATTTCCCTTCACTGATCCATAGTTCCCTCAGGAAATCCAACCCTAGAGTGCTTACCGATGTGTGCAGTAAGATTCCACTTAGTTGTAATCTATTGGAGAACCTCCTATAGCATAAATCATGGCTTCTCAAACACCCAAAAAGGAGCAAAACTCAATGGGTAAGGGTTCCTAGCTTGCCCCACCTCTATTCTCACCTACATCCATATAATTTAATTCCCAAAATTTAGCCCTATCTCCAAATTCAAATTTCTGAGTTATTTATAGTCTACTAATGGACATGAATAGGAATGGAAAACTCTACATAGTGTAGGAAACATGCATGGGGGGATGATCAAAAGGGTGTTGAATCCAAGGAATATGATATGATGGTGAAAAAACAACTGACATAGCTTTTGACCATAGAAGAAAATGACTCTTGATAGCAGATAGAACTGTCATCACCCCTGTTAACCCAAAAAATTACCCGATTAGCTCTACATGACCTACACCAGATAAAGACATCTATTTCACTACCCTCATTTGATCCCCACACCCTTGCAAAGGCTCAAAAACATAAAAATGGCTTAAAAACCCCAAAAAAGAGCCAAACTAGCTCTCACGGGAGCTAAACCCTCCAAAAAGGGGCTAAAACCCCTCAAAGGAGCTTAAAATCCCCAAATGAGCTAAAAATTGGGCGAAAGGGGCATAAAGCCCAAAAATTGGGCTAAAGCCTTGACCAAGGGCTTAAAACCCTAAAATCTCAAGAAAAAACTATAAATACAGAGGTGGGGGTCACTCTCAAAACACTCCTTCTCTCCCTATCCTTATGTTGCCTGTGTGACTGCCTTGAGACCCACATCTCTCAATCCATTCACCCCTCTTTCTCATTTTCTCCATTAGCCCATAAGCCAAAACCCCATTTCATAGAGAGGTGCTTCCAAAGATAGGGCATGGTGGCCCATTTCCACAAAGGCTGAAGGTATAACCATGTATTTCTTGTTGATAGTTTAGTTTTATAGGTTTTTTTACTTGCAGGTTTATTTGCTCATAGTTTGTTACAGGTTCTCCACTGAGTACTCGTTGCAAGTTTATTTTTCTAACATTGTCTTGCATGTCTTCCATTAACAGTTTCTTGCATGGTTTTTCTTCCATCTACAAGAACCCTACCCTTCCGTCCTATAGACGGAAGGTAGTTGTTCCTACTCGTAGCTAGGGTGAAAGCCCTACTACAACCCCCATGCTTCAATAACTACATGAACTAACTTTTCCCACCAACCTCACACATACATTCAATGATTGGGTTTAACAGTCAAAAGGTATTAATTGGCTCATTTAAATCACATGTAATATTTTTTATGAGTTCTAAGGTTGAAACTTGGCAGCATAAGATTTAGTTTCCCCATAGGGCACCTTTCCTCTTCCCCTCTCGTCGAATTATAGCCACTCTAGTGCTCTTTTTTACACAGCCATCTTGGACCATTTTATTAATTTCCAACATAATATTTACGTACACTTTCGAATTCGCATGATAAGAAAATCATATAGTCCAATAAATATATATATACAACATACATGTATATACATTCACTGGTCATGCCTTGGCCTTGAGCTCTGCACTAGGAATCCATACTAGCATATTTACGTAATTTTCATTAATTACAATCAAAGCCAAAATTGAGGGTATTACAATTTGTTAATGGTATACATCAATGATTGGTATTCAAATGATGTTCCCCGTGCTCAACTTCAACTCATTCATTCACATGGTAAGAACACATACATATATTTGGTTTGGGGTGGAAGATCTTGGGATCTAGTAACATTTTCACATTTCTTATTGTTTGACTTGTACAAGACTATACAATAAATTATATAGCATTAGTATTACATAAAGAACCAATTTACACTAAACTCAATTCCATTTGTTCTCCTACTATATACTGATACATAAAACCATTATGTATTTTTTCATGGCTATGATCTATTTTTGACATGGATCCATTGTGTATCTTTTTTGTGGCCATAATTCATCACTTTTATATACTTCATGGATATGCAGTGTACTTGATTTGGAACAAATTCTTATTTACACTTGAGCATGGGTATGTCTGCATCAAGAAGAGAGTTTTGTATCCTTGGTTTTTGTTTTCAGATGTATTTTATGATCTAGTATTGGTGCAACCTACCCAAGTTAAATTCTCATCATGTTTCCAACACAATGCATTTCTGCCATCAACTCCTATAACCTCATATGTTAGGGGGCATCTATTATAACATTTTCAAATTCAGTAATGCTTAAACCTCCTAGCACCATTTTTGCACATCCAAAAGTGTAATAAATCCTTAAAAAAACTAAATTTTGTCTTGTGTACACTTGTTTTCTATTAGCAACACACATACATCTTAGAAGAATGAAAATATAGAATTTAAATAATATTAAAATGTGTGTGCTTACACGTGTGTTTCAAGTGGTTGAAGGTCGTCCCTAGTCCACCTAGGCTTAGTTACACCTTACCCAACTCCCTAAACTACTTTCTCCAATAATAAAAGTAATCCTCAAACATGGAGGGGAGAATACCATCATTATGGCTACATGTTGAAGGTTTGGAATTTGAGAGCCAATAACTTTTATAGTGCCCTTCCCCTCAAAATATCCTACTTTTAAGTTTCTCTTCATTCTAGAGTGAGTGGGGAATTTGATAATCTATAATCATCTCTTTTATTGGAAGATCATGCGATAGACTTGGTTGGATACATGTTAGTGGTCCAAGTAAGAGGAATCCAATATGGTGAAGGAGCCGTTGCATCAAAGATTCAGGTGAATTTTGTTCTTTGATTTTGTCTCTTGCTAATACAATGAAGATCACTCTTCCCTCCCCCAACTACAATTGTTCATGATATTGTTTTCTTAATGTGTAGTATTTTAGAAAGAGAATAGATTCTAACCTGGGTGATAAATTTGCTTAATTAGTCATAGATTTGATGTTGATTTTTTGTCTTTGTTATTAATGTAGCCAACTTGTTTTGAGGAAGGTGTATTTATTGTCTTTTTTGCAAATATGAGAGAATAATTTTAGTTGAAGGATGAGACTTGAGAGCAGTAAGCATCTAGAAAGGATACAGCCACCAGAATATAGCTATGTTTCTACCTTCGTCTTCATTTAATTTTGGATTTGACTTATTGAGTAGGAAATTATAGTTTGTTGTCTTCGAAGCGATCTATTTAGTAACCATGGCCCTAATTACTAAGATAGTTTCTCCAATAACAATGTGGTAATTTATAAAAATCCTAAGAAATGTAGGGGAGCAAACATTTTCCTTGTTTGATCGATCATTTATGAAAAATAAAAGATGGGAATGAAGATGTTTCGTTAGCCTTGGCAAGAGGATGTGTGTATCAAGGGAAGGTTGGATTTTTGTTTAATATTGAACCAATAACAAATATTTATATGAGGATTCTCAAAGATATGGGATTTAAAAAACAAGAGCCAAGGCATTTGGTAAATATGGAAATTTCAATTGAACTAGTAACGAGGATTGTTCACACCATCACACAAATTAATTTGAAGGATAGAAATTGGGATAGAGTATTTTTTTTAATATAGTAAATGTTGTTAGATTTTTAAAGAAAAAGATAAAATACTATATAAATGAAAGCTCAAATTGATTCATTAATAGATAAGGAAAGATCTAGTTAAAAAAATATTATTTTCTACTTTCATTCTTTTTTTATTTTGGGGGGGTTTATAAGTATTACGAATGGATAATCAACATCCTCTTTGATTTTCATTTTATTTTGGTATTTGTAACACCCAACTCTTATTTTATTTAATAAAACTTAAAAGCAACAATTTAGCAAAGATGGTTGATATTTACCAAATATTAAACTAATTTCAATTGTCATAGTAAATTGGGCAAAAGGAAAATCATGTACACCTATAACCGCAAGACAAACTTACAAATATACCTCTTGGCTTTGTGAGAAAAAAAAATTATTGAAAAATTAAAAAGAATTTCAAATTATAATCAATTACTATAAATAGTATTATAAACCTATATAATATAATACTTGGTGAATCCATGAAGATGGGTAACATTTTTTTTACCAAAAGTGACTCAGAAAATTCGATTTTTTACTCATTTATTAAATCAAAGCCCTCAAGACTCATATATATCTTGTAAATTCCAACATGCAATAAAAAAACATGTTATAGAGAATTATGTTGTCTTTTCAGCTATATTTAAAAAAAACCAATATTATTATTTAATATGTCAAAATTGCATTTAATCGTAGGTTTATTCTTGTAAATTTCAGGAAAAATAACAAGTGTATATTCTCCACCCAAATATATATGGCATTAGTTATGTGATGATTTACCCACTGCAAGGCAACAAAATTTAAAAAATTTAAAACATTTCACGAAACTTTTTTATTTCTCTGTTTTTATACTCCGGTGCTTTAGAAATTAACTTGAATAAAATTACTGCTAACTAACTCACCCTGGATAACTTGGGTACCCAATTCAAGAGTTCCTGAATTAAAGTTTCTCTTTTTAAAGTATATAACCTGGTTTTCCCAACACCTACTCCCAAAGAACTATAAGTATCATTGTACTATACTTTTTTATAGACTAAAGGGAGCAACTTGTGTGCACATAAACAATTTAGTTATATATATATATATATAATGAAATGTGGCTTATATTTCTATTTTAATTTATGTTGGAAAACTATATTTTTTAATAATTTTCAATGAAAATTTTAATCACATTTTGTACACGTGTGTACGCAAACTTTTTTTTACTTGTTACAAAAATCGAAAAATAAAAAATTCCCTTTTGAACAAGACGTGTTGATGTGGGGTGGATTTATTTTTTCATTTTTTTGTTTGTGTACATTTTATGTCGTTGATTTTTCTGTGTTGATTCAAAGTTGTGTGCATGATTTTGTAAGTATAAGTTTTAAAAAAAATCATATGAAATCATAAACCTATAAATTATATGTCAAAGGATAATGATTCGTTGATGAAGTCTGTTCCTTAAGACGTAGTCCACCACTGAAGATGTATCCTAGGACAAGGTTTATTTCTGTCAAAGAGGCCAATAAAATTAAATTTGTAGAAAATGGGATTAAGACCTTGTTTTAAAGCCATTGATTGAGCTATTAACTCGATCATGATTTTTTAAACCCTCAATTAAAGTTTTACGCGTATTTTTTAAATATCTCAATCAAGAGTTTATGTATAGTTAAATGTTGGCTCAATCAAGCTTTTAAAAAATATTACTTCAACTTTCATATGATACCTCGATTGAGCTAAAAAGTAGAAACAAGGTAACAACTCAATGGCTCAATCAAGCTTTTAAAAAATATTACTTTAACTTTCATATGATACCTCGCTTGAGCTAAAAAGTAGGATCAAGATAACAACTCAATCAAGATATTTGAACTAATACTTATTACTTTTATCCCTTTTACATAGAAATTAAAAAAAAACACATTTTATAAAAAAATTACTTTAACTTTCATATGATACCTCGCTTGAGCTATAAAGTAGGATCAAGATAACAACTCGATCAAAATATTTGAACCAATACATATTACTTTTATCCCTTTTTCATAGAAATTAAAAAAAAAAAAAAAATTAATGTAAATGTTATTTACTTTATAAATTGAATATAAACATTTTAAGAAGTTAAACTTTTTAATTTTACCATTCCCTTAATTTAAACTTAAATTACCATAAAATACAAATTCGTAAAAATATGTAAAGTGTAGAAAAATAACTAAATAAAAATAATTTATTAACCCACCAAAATGTTGATCATACTAAGTATTCATTAATTTATTATTTGATTAACTTTTTCTATATAACGTTTTAACATATTATATAAGATTTTGAATATTACTTAATTTATAAATCTACATCTCTTTAATTTAAAAAGAAAATCTATAGAAAACTTGAATTTAAAAATATAAATTATGATTGATATTTTTTTATTCCATTTAAACATTAAATAATATCTAAATATATCATATTTAAAACCACATTTAAATTTGAAATTTTGTGTAATTAACATAAATATATCTTAAATTTTTTATACAGAAATTTTTTTTACATTAATAAATTAGAATCCTCTCTATGCTTAATAGATTGGGGTTTAAGATGGATATATGTAGATTTTAATTTTCATATTTGACAGGACAATAATTTTTTTAATTACTTTTTATTTTTGATAAGCTATGAGCCAACATTAATTTTTTAATATATTACATCTCCCACTAGTTTACTAGGTTATAAATACCTTGTTATTCTAGGTGCAATAATGTAATTATTTGAATTAGTCCAATATTAATTATCTTAACGCATCTTCCTTTTAATGATTTATGACCCATGGTTTTGGTATCTCATCTTAAATTTGCATAGTATTTGATGTGATGGATCATGATTTATGACCCACAGTAAATTTTCCATTACTACATCTCTTTAATTTAAAATTTTCCATTACTACATCTCTTTAATTTAAAAAGAAAATCTATAGAAAACTTGAATTTAAAAATATAAATTATGATTGATATTTTTTTATTCCATTTAAACATTAAATAATATATAGATACATCATATTTAAAACCACATTTAAATTTGAAATCTTGTGTAATTAACATAAATATATCTTAAATTTTTTATACAGAAAAAAATTTCACATTAATAAATTAGAATCCTCTCTATGCTTAATAGATTGGGGTTTAAGATGGATATATGTAGATTTTAATTTTCATATTTGACAGGACAATAATTTTTTTAATTACTTTTTATTTTTGATAAGCTATGAGACAACATTAATTTTTTAATATATTGCATCTCCCACTAGTATACTAGGTTATAAATACCTTGTTACTCTAGGTGCAATAATGTAATTATTTGAATTAGTCAAATATTAATTACCTTAACACATCTTCCTTTTAATGATTATGGTATCTCATCCTAAATTTGCATAGTATTTGATGTGATGGATCATGATTTATGACCCACAGTAAATTTTCCATTACTACATCTCTTTAATTTAAAATTTTCCATTACTACATCTCTTTAATTTAAAAATAAAATCTATAGAAAACTTGAATTTAAAAATATAAATTATGATTGATATTTTTTTATTCCATTTAAACATTAAATAATATCTAGATACATCATATTTAAAACCACATTTAAATTTGAAATCTTGTGTAATTAACATAAATATATCTTAAATTTTTTATACAGAAAAAATTTTCACATTAATAAATTAGAATCCTCTCTATGTTTAATAGATTGGGGTTTAAGATGGATATATGTAGATTTTAATTTTCATATTTGACAGGACAATAATTTTTTTAATTACTTTTTATTTTTGATAAGCTATGAGCCAACATTAATTTTTTAATATATTGCATCTCCCACTAGTATACTAGGTTATAAATACCTTGTTACTCTAGGTGCAATAATGTAATTATTTGAATTAGTCAAATATTAATTACCTTAACGCATCTTCCTTTTAATGATTTATGACCCATGGTTTTGGTATCTCATCCTAAATTTGCATAGTATTTGATGTGATGGATCATGATTTATGACCCACAGTAAATTTTCCATTGTATTTGATGTGATCTATCAAATACCATGGGATACC
This sequence comes from Pseudotsuga menziesii, assembly GCA_001517045.1. Lineage (NCBI taxonomy): Eukaryota > Viridiplantae > Streptophyta > Pinopsida > Pinales > Pinaceae > Pseudotsuga > Pseudotsuga menziesii. The sequence goes on from LPNX010302304.1 coordinate 495,822, forward strand.
AAAATCATGATGAGCCATAAATCACTAAAACAAATATGCGTTAGTAATTCAAATAATTGCTTTATTACAAAAGATTTCAAATAAATATGGTTCTAAATAGTATGTATTTCATATTATTTAAAGTTTAAAATTTAAAGATTCAAATAATTATTTTATTACAACAAATTTCAAATAAATATGGTTTTAAATAGTATGTATTTCATATTATTTAAAGTTTAAAATTCAAATAATTACTTTATTACAAAATATTTCAAATAAATATGGTTTTAAATAATATGTAGTTCATTACATATTACGCTGGTGCGATCTAAACACTGGTTAACTGAACACTGGTGCGATCTGAACACTAGTGTGATCTGAATATTGAGTCGATCTAAATATTGGTGCGATTTGAACACTGGTGTGATCTGAATACTGATGCGATCTGAACATTTGCCTTCCTGTCATACATTACCTTGTGCGATCTGAATACTATGTGATTTTATAATACTGGTGCAATCTGAGATCGGATTGCATGGCTACATCATTCCATTGATTTGTAGGTTCAAATCTACAGTGATCATTTAGTTTTTCAAATTGATTTGAGTTGAGTTTGGAGATCTGATAGTGATTGTATGCATGCGATTTGAGAAGAATTATTATGCGATCTGAATACTGTGTGATTTTAGAAGACTGGTGCGATCTGAGATCGGATTGCATGGCTACATCATTCCATTGATTCATAGGTTTAGATCTAATCAAATCACTCAAAATTACCATAACTCAATCTACATAATGTGAAAAGCAGTCGCAAGACGAGGAAGAGTTGGTTTCGGTGAGTTTGAGATCTGTCGTTGAGTTGAGTTTGGCGAGCCAAAGTTTACGGGTTCATCTGAACTAGCGATCTCATCTTAAGCTCTACAATCTGCTTAGAGATCTGAAGAGCTAAATTTGGCAATTTGAAGAGTTTTCAAGATCACTGCATACTAGCTCTGTGATCTACTGTGATAGGGAGAACTAGCGATCTGAAGCTCTGTCGTTTCAAATTCATCTAAACTAATGATCTAAAGCTCTGTCGTTTCAACTTCATCTGACGCTCAGAGATCTAAAGAGTTGAGTTTGGCGATCTGAAGAGTTTACGTGTTCACTACAATCTGAGTTTTGATCTCTGAGATCTCCTGAAACTGCGATCTCTAAAGGGCTTTGGCGATCTCTGCGATATCTTCTTTCTGAAGGGTGGGTTTAGTGATCTTTGTGGTGCACATTATTAGAACGATGGTGCCATGCTCTGTTGAACTACGGTGACTTCCATCTGCTAAGGGTTGTTTCCATTTGCTAAGGGTTATATCAGGTGCACACATTCCTTATATAATATTTATATCTTCTTTTCTTTTTTTCTTTTTTTTCTTTTTTTTATATTTAAGTATGAATAATTCATTGCATCTACCAAAGATTGTCAAAGGTAGACCTAGCAAAGTTAATCTAAATAGTCTTTATGAGTATATAGAGTCTTTAGAGAAGTGTAGAGAAGAAAGAGAAGTTAAGTTACAAACTGAGTTAGAAGCCATGCTGGAAAATAAATTTACATCTCTAAAAGAAAAAATCCAAAAACAAATAGAAAATAAAATAAAACTATTGGAGAATAAAATGGAAACAATTGAGATTAGATTACAGGTAATAGAAAAACAAAGCCAAGATAAAAACCAAGCATCCCAACAAGGAGAAGATGAAACCTTAGAAAGTATTAAAATGGAGGGAATGATTAAGGAACTAGAAGCAGAAGTTAATAACAACCTCAACCTAACTAGTGTGGCAGGTAAACTAGACATCAAACCCATTAAAGAGAAAATGAAAAAATTGATAGAATTAGACCATGAGCGTAACAAAAAGGTCTTGAACCTTATAATCTTCGGTTTGAAAGAGAAGGTAAACGAGGATACATTAGCCATAGCCCAAACAAAATTACATAATAGATTACAAATTGAAACAACATGTCTCACAGAAGCAACAAGGTTGGGAAAATTAACTGAGAATAAAGAAAGGTTGATCCAAATAAAGGTGAGCTCTATTGACCATAAGTATGACATACTTAGTAAAACCTCAAGTCTAAAAGGAACGGGAATATTTATAAATGAAGATCTTATTCCAGAATATCAAGCATAATTAAGAAAGGAGGTTCAAAAGGTAAAAGAAGCTAGGAAGGAAGGAAAATGGGCAATAATCAGAAATAGAAAAGCCGTTATTAGAGATAGAAACAAAAAAGATAGTAATAAATAGCAATCCAACATGCTCCGGATCCTTTCTTGGAACTATCGAGGCTTCCCTTAGAACAAAGGTCCCAAGCTAAGTTGGATCTCGAATGAAGGTGATATTATATTGTTAGTTGATACTTTGGAACACGAAGAATCTAAGGTTCCTAACATAGATGGCGTTGTACTTTTTTCAAGCTGGAACAAACGATCCTATCGTAAAGGCATTGGGGGTATATCTTGTTACATTAGGAAGAACATCTCCCCCCCATGCTAGGATTTATAAAAAAGACCCTTACAATCAATATATTTGGATAGAAATTTCTGACATTAATGATAAAAAAACCTACATAGCAATCTGTTATTTTGCCCCTATTAACTCTAACTTATATAAGAAAAAAAAATTAGATAAAAATTGTCCTTACAATGGTTTAGAGAATGATATTTCTAGCCTAAGGAATGAAGGTAATATCCTCTTAATGGGTGACTTTAATGCTCGTACTTCAAGAAACCAAGCTATTCTTCTAAGTAATTATTCCAACCCTAATCCTCTTTGGTTAGACGAAGATATTACTCTAGCTAGCAAGTACAACATAAGCTCTGAAGATCTACGAAAAAATTTGTTTGGGCCTGAGCTAGTCAAGCTCTGTAGCGCTCAAGATCTCATAATTTGCAACGGTCGAAAGAAGTGGTCCAATTCTAGCCAAATGACTTGTATCCATGGGCTTGGTAGTAGCGTGGTTGACTACGTTGTTTCTGATATCCCTTTATACAATGAAATAATAAAATTTGAGATCCTAAAGGACCACGAGCCTGATTCAGATCATAGACCTTTAATTGTAACTCTTAATTTTGTCATGCATAGAGATCCCATAGAAGATAATCCTTATAGCCAAAAGAACTTGATATTTGATAGAAATAAAAATGATCTTTTTTCTAAATGATTAAAAAATTAATTTGTTTCCTTTATCAAGTATAGACAACATAGAAGACCTCTATCACAATTTTACTACGAACCTCTCACATTCTATTAACAAGTTCTCAATTGAAGTCTCAAGTAATAAACGAAATGGAAAAACCAACCCTTTGTATGATAAAGATTGTAAAAGTGCTAGGAGAGAAATTAAGGAAGCTCTTGATGAGTCTCTTAAAATTGACAAGGTAAAAATTTACAAATCCCTAACTAAAAGAAAAAAAAATGTAATATATTCATAAAAGACAAGAAAATCTCTTACATCTCTCTCAGGTGGGTCCTAAGAAATTATGTAGGAAGATTCTAACTAGAAAAATTAAAGATGATATTAGAATTGCTTTGCACGCCTGGACTTCCTATCTTACAAACCTTTATGAATCCCTGAGTGTCAAATACAACTTTGAAACCTTGCTCACAACGGTAGAAGTTTTCTCTTTAGAAGACGTATATTTTGGGGTTAAGCATCTGGAAAATGGAAAAGCTAAGGACATTGAAGGTTACCAGGAAAAAATCTTAAAAATTGGAGGTCATGTCCTCATTCCTCACATCCACAAGCTTTTCAATGAAGTAGTCAAGCAAAGGTTCCCTAAACCTTTGAATTAGAGCCTCATTATCCATATTTTTAAAAGTGGAGATACAAATAACCCCTCTAATTATCGGACAATTATGATTAGCCCCCTCTTAGATAAGTTATATGGTATTATTTTGGAAAAGAAGATCAGCAGATGGCTTGAAAGTGAAACTAAGCATGTTAAAGGCCAAGCGGGTTTTAGAAGGCAGCACTCAACAATGGACCACCTTGTTACCCTTAGGATCATTGTGGAGGAGTGTTGTAATGATAAATCCAATCTCTTTTGTTGCTTTGTGGGATTTAGAAAGGCTTTCAACATAGTACCTAGAAATAACCTTTGGAATAGATTAGAAGAGCTAAAAGTTCCTTTCGAGTTGAGAGCTTCCTCAATAAGGTTATACGAGAATGTAATTGCCAAGTTTAAGAGCAACGAGGGGTAGTCAAGAGATATTAAGTGCAATATTAGAGTTAAACAAGGTTTCCCCCTCTCCCCTATCCTTTTTGGAATCTACATCAATAAGCTAGAAGGTTGTTTAGAAGAAACATGTTGTGCTGGCACATTCTTAGCTGGGATAGTCATCATCCTTCTTCTCTATGCTAACAATATTGTTCTTATGGCAAGGGATCTGTATGATCTTGATAAGCAACTTCAACTTCTTGAGTATTTCTACTCTACCATGGGTATGACTGTCAACACTAACAAAACAAAAGTTATGATTATCAAATCCAAGAAGGGCACTTATTGTGTATGACAATAGAAACTTGGAGGAAGTGTCTTCTTACAAATACCTAGGAATTGATATTCATCACAAGCTCAACTAGAACTATAGCATTGAGAAAAGGATTAATTGAGGGTGGAAAGCTTATTTTGGTCTTGAAATTAATTGCAAAGCAGCAAATCTGGTGATGTGGGATAAAAAGAAGCTCCTCTTTGAAACTTTAGTCCCTCCTATTTTCTTGTATGCTTGTGAGGTTTGGGGTTGCAGCATCTCTAGAGAATCTAAGAGGAATATTGAGCAAATCCATAAGTGTTTTATAACGTATAACCTCAAAATTAAAAGCAATACACCATATCCTATTCTCCTTATAGAAATGGGTCTCTCCCCCATCGAGAGCCTAGCTATGACAAAATCAATAACATGGGAGACCATAGACTTCCTAAGATAGCTTTTAATTCCAACCAAGACCACCTAAGGCTCAAGCGAGGTTGGTATAAAGATACCAGGGCCTGGTTAAACCACTAGGAGATCGACGAAAGTGTTTCATTGCAAAATATTAATAACATTAAAAATATTGTTACTTCTAAGTTTAAAAAGAATTTGTGGTGTGAGGAAGATTTAGAGGCTAAACGAAAATTAAGATATTATAAGGAGGTCATCAACCATACTCTAGAAGATCAAAAGTATATCTCTGTATTGACCAGTTCAAAGTAAAAAATTAATATAGCCAAGATAAGAACGAACTCTCATGAGCTCCATAGTGAAATGGGTCGTTGGACAGTTCCTAAAACACCATGGGTGGAAAGGATCTACCGTCTCTATGAGAATAGGAACATTGAAGATGAAAATCACTTCCTCTTAGAGTGTCCTGCATACACCCACATTAGATTTCTGTTTCATAATATGTGTTCCAATACCGACCTTCCTAGCCTTTTAACTTGTCAAAATTATAATGAGCTCAAGGCACTTCTCACCAAGCTCTTTGAGCATAGGAATACAATTTTAAAACAAACTAATTAATTTGTTTCTTTAGGTCTGATAGACCAAAGTTTGGTCTTTTAACCATCATCATCATCATCATTAAAAGTATAAAATTCAAAGAATTACTTTATTACAAAATATTTTAAATAAATATGGCTTTAAATAGTATGTATTTTATATTATTTAAAGTTTAAATGGGATTAAAAAATATCAATCATAAAAAAAAAACACTTCCCATGGAAAGATAACTATTAGCTCAAATAATAGTTGAATCGAGCTATTCTTTTTTCATATTTTAAAGTTTCTAGAAATAATAGATAATAGCTCAATTGAGGGTTTAGAAAACCCTCAGTCAAACTATTGAACTCGATCTAGGATTATCTAAACCCTTGATCGAGATTTTATAAAAAGCTAGATCGAGCGCTTGGTTAAGCTCTCGATTGAGTGCTCAACCAAAGCTCGACCGAGCTCTTTTTTCATGTATGTGTCCTCTTGCCAAAAAGTATTACCCATTTTCATCAAAATACAATACTATTGTCCAAGGGTAGGACCCATTTGTGTGGTCATCATGAGTGGTGGCATGAAACTACACTATAATCTTGGTATTCCCCCATAAGACTAATCCAAATATGTGACAAAGGGGTGTTAGAACATTTCAAAGTGTTGTCATACTCAACATTGTAATAGTTTAGGTTGTTAGCCTAAAACTAACAAGGCACTACCACTTGCTTACAATAAAGCTTTGTTTGATTTCTTTCTTCTTGTTGTGTCAATTAGCCCTTCATGGGCCTTATTATTTGGGGAATTCTTATACCATGCATGGAATCCCAACTAAAATTTAATAGAGTTCCCTTACCTTAATGAAGCTAGGTTAAGATTATTGAATCACTTTTATCAAATATGCGACTGAGCGGTGTTAGAACATTTCAAAGTGTTGTCATACTCATCATTGCAATGGTGTAGGTTGTTAGCCTAAAACTAACAAGGCACTACCACTTGCTTACAATAAATCTTTGTTTTGTAACGTCCCCGGCCCTCCGACCGGCGAAGAGGACGCTACCCACACCAAAAACAAACGGGCAAACAGCCCCCATGAATACGAATAGACAACAATGCTGAAATTAAAACAAGCTTAACAGAATGCATACTAAGATGCATAATCCATCATACAAGATACATAGTTACTCAACATTCAAAATTCAGCGGAAGCAACACACACATTCCAGCATTTAACATGTTCATCATAATTCATGGAACAATAGATATAATTGCAGAGATGAAATCGTTAGAAGTACTTATCTTTTAATGAAGAACTCTCCCGCAACCAGCTACGTCGCTGCAACGTTCTACCCAACCATAGGCCAGCGTGCTCATCAATCTCTCAGCAACACTGCCACCCCCGAGCTGGGCATGATTCCTCAAGGAATAAGGGTCAACACAGGCTTACACATAGCCAAGGTTTGCCAATCAGCCAAACCCACACAGCAGGGATTTTACCAAGTCATCAAGGAGCTAGGACAGGCTAAATGCCAAGCTGGTGGCCTCAACACCAGTGTTCTCATGCATACACAGCCTCTAATCCCACTCTCAACATTCCGAAGACCAACCACTGCATACCTCAGCAAAACAATCCCTTTATAGCTCTGTGAAGACAACCGGATGACACTCCCAACAAAGGCGAAACACCGCTCAAGCCACAAGACAACTTAGAGTTGTTCTTGGCCCTAGCATGGCCAAAACAACTCAACAGCAACCCAAAACCAGGGTACATCAACAGCCACAAACTCAAACGAATGATGGCAACAATCCACAGTCTCAAAACAAAAGAGAAGCCAAACTCCTAGCGTGGGCAAAGGAAACCCAACTAACGAGTGTGGAAATCGACAACCAACCAATATATAGAAACCCACAGCACACAGCTCCTCAACGCAAATGATGAAGGAAGTTACCCAAATAGGAATGGGGAAAGAACCGATTCTCCATCAATCTGTGCGTGAGGGGAAAGGACGCAGTCCAAAATGAGAGAAGGAAAACACATACCCACAGTCCGAGATGGAAGAAGAAAATCAGACTCTCCACAGCATCCGAAATTGTGGAAGAAAACCCAGGCAGCAACAATGGAAAACCAGGATCCTCCCTTAATAATGAAGCCACAACACGCTCTCATAGCAACCACCGATCAGTGAAGAACTACAGTCAGGATTCCACGGCAAAGTGACAAAACACTACACCGTCCAGACCTAACCAACGACGCTGGAAAGCAGTGGTCCTTTCTCCACAAAGCAATCCCGGCATATTTTCACCGACGGCAAGGGTGGATTAAACACAGGCCCTCAATGTGAACAGGAGGGAGCAATACACAGAGAAAACCACCATAAAAAGAGAAAACACAACAGTCTACGGCTCACAATCCACCACGAAGGATGGAAAACAAAACACAGCACAATAATTCCAAAGGGGAAACCAGGTCTCTGCGTGAATGGAAGGAACACCACCACAGACCGACAAACAGCGTGAGAGAAAAAAAGCGACCCCCAAACAAGAGTCGCACCCCCTTCTTAACTCAGCTCTGCGTGAGGAAGATGATCCAGCCTCCTCCTGCGCATCCCTGCGTGAGAGTGAACCCCCCCCAAAGGCCAAGAGAGAGGCCGCATAGTGATGGTTCCCTTATCCACGTGAAGGTGGAGAGAGGAATGGTGGAGTGAGCATGTGGCAAGGACTGACAATCCTGCCACCCTCCACTTCCAGCAATAAATGCCTCAACAACTCAGCAAAACAATAAAGAGGTAGATGAGACAAGGGAAGATGGCAAATCCAAACAAGGCTTTTCCCCCCCATAGACCAAGGTTTGACATCCCCCACACCCTTATCCTTTGGAATCATTCCCTAATCATTTTAACGTTGCACTGCCGTAGCTGGTTGTGGTTTATTTTATTTGATGTGCGTATTTACATGATGTCGAATTATAATGTGCCGGATAGCACGATATACCATCGGCAACTATCCCCATTGCCGAAACATACCCAACCAAATCGATGGTGGGGCTTTTACCTTGAGCCCTTCACCACGATTAATTACATTATATACATCATGCAAACGGGGTCAAAACCGGGGTGTTACATTCCCCTCCCCCTTGGAATAACACCGTCCTCGGTGTTCCAATACATAGGAATACATATACAATTGCACATCAAAATTTCAAAATTTGGCAGATCTGTCCCACGTTCAATTATTCACTTTGAACGTTCAGGACCAAGCCCCTCGGCTTCCAAGAACTTCTCCTGCTGGTTCTCAGCTCTCAGCTTATCCCGAAGCCTAGGAACTTTGCGACTGTTTCCCTCATCATGTTCCATCATTGGGTAGTCCCGGCATAAATGATGTCCTCCGCATTTCCAGCATTTCACTGGCTGCTTCATCTTAACCTGCTCAATTTCCTTTGAGTCTTCATGCCTGGACTGTTTCTTAACGATTCTCTTGGACGATTGTCCCATCGCTGTTCCACCTTCCTTTCTTTTGTCGATTGCTCCCAGAAGGCTTTTCACCTCCCTTTGCAAACCGATAGAGTCTTGCAAAATCTGGTGGTTCATTTCATTCTGCCTTTTCTGTATCTTGAGCATCTCCCCAAGATTTTCTTGGGTCTTGGCAATCATTTGAAGGAGACTTCCAGCCAATTCCAACAACTTTTGATCTGCTGTCATGAACAATGTGCACCACCAGGTTTCACTTTTCTCACCTGTGAAATGCACCATTGAAATTCTGTCAAACCAAGCATAATATAGACATTAAAATCAATTAGTTAATTACCCAATCGGCATGACAGTCCAAGCCTCATCAAGGAGACTTTCATATTTTGTATGCCTTCCCAACAGGCACACGAGCTCATTCATGTCCATTCTTGGGCAAGGAATTAACTATTCCAGCATTCATTTTTTACTTTTAGCAAATACACACATTCCATTTTCAGTCTCACATGCATTCAACAATCTTTTGTTTTCACCATGCATATATATATATATATATATATATATATATATATAATTAAAAGGGCAAGAGAGAGCGGCAAGAGTTTTTCCCCTCTTTGTTTTGTTCCATCCTGGAACCCACACCACTACTATGGATTTTCATGCTCTCAGCCTCTTTCACTCACCGTGAATGCTAGACCAATCTGCCTTGGTCATGAAACTTAGTGTCTTCGGTCTATTCCAGACCTCTAAACCATGGAGTCTCTCCACATGGTTTGTTTCGGTTGCTAGGACCTCCACAGTCTTACTAGCACCTTTTTCATTACCGTTCATTCCGAGCTCTCCAGGACAGTCACATGTCCACATGCACCCCTAGGATGCTCTCATAGTCCTCGCTCCCAACGATACCTATATCCAAACATTGAATAGATTCACATGTTTAGTTTATTCTCATCGGTTTTATCTCTAGAACAAGAGCTTAAAACATCATAACCAAATCATATACACATGTATATTCATCAGCAAAATAATCCAATACTTATATGTATTGTGCGTTTCCTCGTTGGTCCACAGGATCCTGCTTCGCTTTGCAAGCTTTGGGATCGTCTATGGACTTGGATGTTAGGTCAGCACACCGGCTGCTCCACAACATCAAATAATTAATGTCCAGCCAGTACATCCACATGGTGACTGGGCTTGGAACTTTATCACAACCATTTCCAGGTCTAGGATTTACTATGGATCCCCAGGCATATAAAAGCCCAACATACACTTATACCAACATACACTTATATCAACAATAACCCTTACTCCACAACCCTTCACAACAACCATTTACCTTTTACCTTTAGGGTGCAACACCCAACTGCATCTATTTAGCCTGTCAACACAGCAATATAAGCAAACTCATAAGCGTTATTGCTCTAAAACTATAATCATATTCCATATCATTCACTATCAAGTATTGAGACACCAGGAGTGCGTCCACTCCCTAGGGTGTAATCAATATTGAAAACCCTTTCATGATCCGACATCGAAAAAGTGTGCACTCTTTTCCGGTGTTAGCCATGTAGGCCCTATTCATACTCAAGCAATCTGTCATCATGGAAATAAAATCAAAACATGTTCTGCATATGGAATTTTAATAATTGACATGCATATTATTAGCAAGGGTCACATAACACTTATCCATTTGTCGACGCAGTATGCCTTTGTTAAGGAGGAATGGGGGCTCCCTTCTCCGAGTTGACAGTCCCTTGGTTAGCTATCCCAACTCCTTTTTACATTTCATATCCACACATGTCTTACCGACATAATCTATACCATCTCACTCATGTTGCTTACCAAACATTCAGTGCAGATGAGACATTTCCAAAATGTCCAATGGAGTTTCACCCGAAACCCATTTCCAAAATAAGGGAAAACCTTCCCATGTAGTTTGGCTCCTGCAGGCCATCACACATGATCTTCCTGCAGTGTGTATCCCTGGCACATTCATCAAACAGCCAAACAGTCAATCATTATCTGATAATACAATCCTAACTGATTGTTCCATAACCAAGCAATTACATTAGTAATTAAATTCACTAAGAATTTGCAACTCTGTCTACTACAGAAATTAGTTTGCTTAGCAATGAGGTGGTCCTCATTTGTGGGTCTCTTGTAAGCAGCACCACTATGCCCATTATAATTTTATGCTTAGTAGCATAATATGAATACCCACTTACAATGCGTCCTCCTGACACAATCTTATGCAAGCCAACAGTGATTTGTAGTCGTCAGCAATTTCTTAAATCCGAAATTCACAACTCAAGTTTAACAACCCATTATGCATACCAACTATTTTCACATCCATGAGACTTTTCTCATAAGGTTTGGCTCTTTCACATGGTAGATTCCGACATTTGTCATGGTCTTACTCTCATTGCCATGCTCTAAATAATCTACCTAAAAACTGAGCTTCAATCAACTAAACACTTGGTAAGTCTGGATGCATATAACCTTTCCATTACTACAACCATCACTGAAGCATTTTCAGAATTTATAAAATTCAAATACTTCCAGCTGTTAATCACATCAATATTACCAAAACTCATTTACTTCATGCAATCATTATCATACTAACATTTGCAAGGTATAGTCACATCATTTATGCAAATTAAATGAAATGTTTAGATACTCCTTACTTCACAAGTGTATCATTTGTACCACCTTACTCTTCCATAGAGCATTTCTGGCAGCTAACTGATCATGACTATCCTCTTTATGCACTTACTCTCCTGCATTCATAACAACCTTAGAAATGGTTCTTGAATTGTCATTAATTCATCATTTTAGCCATTAGTTATTCATAATATCACATGCACTTATCTCAATGCATTCATGCAATACATCACAACATTTGCACCTATACTTATGCAATCAGTCACTCACACCCTTCATATGCATCCATTCAATGCATAACTACAAGATTCATAAAATCTTTTTAATGCATATCCATTCAATGCTACCTTGCATTGATTCAGGAATACTATGCATTCAACATACCATGCATGGCCTAACCATGACTATTTCATATAGGATGTGTTACTATAATCAAGATCATCAGTACTTACTTTCCTTGGGCTACTAAGCTCAATCAATATATACAGGCATGACACCTTTCTCTATGGATGCATTATAAAATTCAAATATCCACATGGTATGAGGTCTCTTACATTTACCATTCCATGGAATTTGTCATAATCAAACTCTTACCTTCATGGGTCCTACTTACACCCTTGACATTACCAGTCTGGTTGGTCCTTTGCAGGAGATTGCAGAAGTTGCTCACCAACTTTTGATTATGGACTGGTTGCCTTATCCCTTTCTTCATAGGGTTGCTGGTCACATTCATCGGCATCAGCAACATACTCAACCATGTCCAAGTTGTCGTTGGTTTTTTCCACTAATGCCAACACCAATGCAATAGTTATCATTAGTGGCTCATTATAAATATGTAATTTTCAATATTCTTACCAACATGTAATATCCTATGCATGCAATACATATCCTCATACATTTCAAGTATAAAACTTACGAAATGTAGTTATAATCAGCAAGATAAGTTTTAGGGAAACTTCCATTTTCAAGTCCCACATCCTCGCATGGAACTCCTCTTCCACACAACAGCTGGTTAGCCTTCATAGTCCTTGCTACCTCTGGGCATGCAACTTTCCAGATTTGTCCATTTGATAGCAGCGGCCGTCATTAGCACTTTGTTTCTCCATGCTTAGATTCTGGTGAGTTTCCTTTGTTCCCTACTGGATAAGCTTTCCAACGCCTATCCACATGCTTCATTCCGACCTCGGGTGTGAAAACCACACCACTTCTAAAAATGAATATTTTCACCAAATCTCGGCATTTTACACACAACTGCATTTTGGACTAGGTGCCAACTTCAGCCATCTATAAACCCCACTGAAAAAATGCTGAAAAATCCTGTTGAAAAACAGTCGAAACCTACTGGAAAATCCCACTTGAAAATCTCAAAATTTTCCTCTGCAGAATCGGCTCTCATTTCGACTATCAGCCCGATGTTTCAGCGGTCGAAACATCCAACTTCTTCCGTTGTATCGGCGAACTGATCCTCTAAATTTTTCCGACGTATCAGCGGACCGATCCTTTAATTTTCTCCGACGTGTCGACGGTCCAATCTTCTAATTTTCTCCGACGTGTCAGCAGTCCAATCTTCTAAAGTTTTACGATGTTTTCTGTACTTAGAAAAATTTTCGGAATTTTTCTTCTTCTTTCCGTCGCCACATCAGTTGCTTAATCAACTATCCCTCACTGACGTTTTGGCGATCTTCAGAAGATCTCCGCCGAAACCTTCTCTTCTCTTCCGCCACTGCATCGGCAACCTCATCCTCTAATTATCGGCGATACAATCTTCTATTTTCTTCCGACGTCTCGGCAGCCTTCAAGAGATCCCCGCCACAACTGCAGCTCTTCCTTCCACTATCCTCCGCCGGCTCCCTTCGCGTTTTTTTTCCTCCGTCGTTATCGGAAGTCCTTTCGATTAACTGAGCCGACGTATCGGCTGCTCAAACAGCTAAATTTCGCCGACAGTCTCCATACTTAGAAGATTTTTCAAATTTTCAAAATTTTTCCTCTTTAGTCTTCCTTTTCGCCGCTTGATCGGCTCCATTCCCTTCTTTCTGTCGGCGAAATAGTTCCTTCCGCAGCCGCAATGGCGGAACACGATCCTTGATCTTATTCTGATCGGTGAACTGATTTTGACCAGCATCGACAGTCTTTTCTCATCGGAAGACTAGTGCTCTAGACTTCCGCAACGGCGGGCGTATGAACCACTATCTTCTTCCGATAGCTGACGATTTCTATACTTAGAAAAAATTTCGAACTTTCTTCATGGCGTCGGCGGTCGGAGGCCTTACCCGTCGGACGCGCAATTGTTTAGCCCTCCACAACGGCGGACGCTCGAACAACTTTCTGCTTCCGATGGCCGATGTTTTCACTACTTAGAAAAATTCTGAACTTTCTGAACTTTCTTTACTGCATCGGCGGTCGGAGGCCTTATCCGTCAGACACGTAGTCCTTTCGCCGTCCGCAACGGCGGGCGCTCGATCAGCTATTTCCTGCCGACGGACATCGAACAATTAGAAAATTTCCCACAGTTTTCTCTTCGACTGTTCTCCGTCGGGCATGCTTCCTTCTAGCTCTTCCGCTACATCGGAAGTCCGTTCCACTAGCTCTTCTGATGAACTGACTATTCAAATACTTAGGCAAATCCGTGGAAGTTTTCTGTCATTCCCTGATTTCTGTTGGCCAGAAAGAAATACTGCTTTTGTCCCTGCATCTTGGTGGTCCATTTAGGCCCATGCTGCAACATGAGCTCTGATACCACTCTGTAACGTCCCCGACCCTCCGACCTGCGAAGAGGACGCTACCCACACCAAAAACAAATGGGCAAACAGCCCCCATGAATATGAACAGACAACAATGCTGAAATTAAAACAAGCTTAACAGAATGCATACTAAGATGCATAATCCACCATACAAGATACATAGTTACTCAACATTCAACATTCAGCGGAAGCAACACACACATTCCAGCATTTAACATGTTCATCATAATTCATGGAACAATAGATATAATTGCAGAGATGAAATCGTTAGAAGTACTTATCTTTTAATGAAGAACTCTCCCGCAACCAGCTACGTCGCTGCAACATTCCACCCAACCATAGGCCAGCGTGCTCATCAATCTCTCAGCAACACTACCACCCCCGAGCTGGGCATGATTCCTCAAGGAATAAGGGTCAACGCAGGCTTACACATAGCCAAGGTTTGCCAATCAGCCAAACCCACATAGCAGGGTTTTTACCAAGACATCAAGGAGCTAGGACAGGCTAAATGCCAAGCTGGTGGCCTCAACACCAGTCTTCTCATGCATACACAGCCTCTAATCCCACTCTCAACAGTCTGAAGACCAACCACTGCATACCGTAGCAAAACAATCCCTTCACAGCTCTGTGAAGATAACCGGATGACACTCTCAACAAAGGCAAAACACCGCTCAAGCCACAAGACAACTCAGAGTTGTTCTTGGCCCTAGCGTGGCCAAAACAACTCAACAGCAACCCAAAACCAGGGTACATCAACAGCCACAAACTCAAACGAATGATGGCAACAATCCATAGTCTCAAAACAAAAGAGAAGCCAAACTCCTAGCGTGGACAAAGGAAACCCAGCTAACGAGTGTGGAAATCGACAGCCAACCAACATATAGAAACCACAGCACACAGCTCCTCAACACAAACGCTGAAGGAAGTTACCCAGATAGGAATGGGGAAAGAACTGATTCTCCATCAATCTGTGCGTGAGGGGAAAGGACGCAGTCCAAAATGAGAGAAGGAAAACACATACCCACAGTCCGAGATGGAAGAAGAAAATCAGACTCTCCATAGCATCCGAAATCATGGAAGAAAACCCAGGCAGCAACAATGGGAAACCAGGATCCTCCCTTAATAATGAAGCCACAACACGCTCTCACAACAACCACCGATCAGTGAAGAACTACAGCCAGGATTCCACGACGAAGTGACAAAACACTACACCGTCCAGGCCTAACCAACGACGCTGGAAAGCAATGGTCCTTTCTCCACAGGGAAATCCCAGCATATTTTCACCGACGGCAAGGGTGGATTAAACACAGGCCCTCAGTGTGAACAGGAGGGAGCAATACACAGAGAAAACCACCATAAAAAGAGAAAACACAGCAGTCTACATCTCACAATCCACCACGAAGGATGGAAAACAAAACACAGCGCAATAATTCCAAAGGGGAAACCGGGTCTCTGCGTGAATGGAAGGAACACCACCACAGACTGACAAACGACGTGAGAGAGAAAAAGCGACCCCCAAACAAGAATCGCACCCCCTTCTTAACTCAGCTCTGCGTGAGGAAGATGATCTAGCCTCCTCCTGCGCATCCCTGCGTGAGAGTGAACCCCCCCAAAGGCCAAGAGAGAGGCCGCATAGTGATGGTTCCCTTACCCACGTGAAGGTGGAGAAAGGACTGGTGGAGTGAGCGTGTGGCAAGGACTGACAGTCCTGCCACCCTCTACTTCCAACAATAAATGCCTCAACAACTCAACAAAACAATAAAGAGGTGGATGAGATAAGGGAATATGGAAAATCCAAACAAGGATTTTCCCCCCATAGACCAAGGTTTGACATCCCCCACACCCTTATCCTTTGGAATCATGCCCTTTTCATTTTAACGTTGCACTACCGTAGCTGGTTGTGGTTTATTTTATTTGATGTGCATATTTACATGATGCCGAATTATAAGGTGTCGGATAGCACGATATACCATCGGCAACTATCTCCATTGCCGAAACATACCCAACCAAATCGATGGTGGGGCTCTTGCCTTGAGCCCTTCACCACGATTAATTACATTATATACATCATGCAAACGGGGTCAAAACCGGGGTGTTACATGTTTGATTTCTTTCTTCTTCTTGTGTCAATTAGCCCTTCATGGGCCTCGTTATTTGGGGAATTCTTATACCATGCATGGAATCCCAGCTAAAATTTAATAGAGTTCCCTTACCTTGATGAATCTAGGTTAAGATTATTGAATCACTTTTATCAAATATGCGACTGAGGAGTGTTAGAACATTTCAAAGTGTTGTCATACTCATCATTGCAATGGTGTAGGTTGTTAGCCTAAAACTAACACGGCACTACCACTTGCTTACAATAAAGCTTTGTTTGATTTCTTTCTTCTTGTTGTGTCAATTAGCCCTTCATGGGCCTTGTTATTTGGGGAATTCTTATACCATGCATGGAATCCCAACTAAAATTTAATAGAGTTCCCTTACCTTAATGAAGCTAGGTTAAGATTATTGAATCACTTTTATCATTGTCTTCATTGTGGATGATGTGTGTGATTATGTGACTTTTATTAATATAATTGAAATAGTCTTGATGAAGCTAAGTTAAGATTATTGAATCACTTTTATCATTGTCTTCTGTGTGGATGATGTGTGTGATTATATGACTTTTATTAATATAATTGAAATAGTCTTGTAGGATTTTTATTCTAGTGAGGGGTTTCTACGAAGCTAGGTTAAGATTATTAAACCACTTTTATCATTGTTTTCTCTGTGGATGATGTGTGTGATTATGTGACTTTTATTAATATAATTGAAATAGTCTTGAAGGATTTTTATTCCAGTGAGAGGTTTCTAGGTTTCTAGGATGCAAGAAATTTCTATTTATTGTTTCATTGTGGATGATGTGTGTGATTATGTGACTTTCATTAATATAATTGAAATAGTTTTGTAGGATTTTTCTTCCGGTGAGGGGTTCTATGATGCAAGAAGTTTCTATTTATTGTTTCATTCTTTTTGTTGATCCTAAGCTAAAATAGTGACGAACTCTATATGCAATATGGATTGTTTAGTGGTGTTTTCAATTATCTTTTTAAAGCCAGAATGGTATAATGGAGCAAAGGATTTGGTTTTGGGATGTGTAATCCCCTTTCAAGAGCGTGTTTCTCAGGAATGGAACTGCTCCAATAATAACATATATAGGGAGTGACTTACCAACTACCTCACCCTTTCTCTTGCCAACAATGTTAATAAACCAACATTAAGCATAAACTAGTATCATAGACATGGCCCAATAAAGGAAAGTCAACTTAGAGGCTCTACAAAATATACGATGGAAAGTCATTGATGAGAAAACATGGCCTATCCATCAAAGAACCCTTTTATCCCTTTTATTGTGGGTCATCCCTTTCCAATTATATTAGTAATGTAATGTATGTTAGAGGCTCTGCAAAATATACGATGGAAAGTCATTGATGAGAAAACATGGCCTATCCATAAAAAAAAACCCTTTATTGTGGGTCATCCCTTTCCAAATATATTAGTAAAGTAATGTATGTGGCATTCTCAATAATCCTCGAAGGGAAACCTAAATGTTTTGGAATTAATAATAATTGAACAAGTGCCCCTATTATTCTCGGTTGCTGCTTCTAAATCAAAAGCATCTATTCAAGTCATTCCTTGCCCTCATGTCTATTAATCAATGAATGAAACATCCTATTGATTGACTTTGTAAATCCATCTCTATATTTATTCCCCTCTCGTCCTGATCTTCCATCATGGAAATTAGATTTTGGAATGAGTTTCATTTTCATTACTAGAGCTAGAATAAGAAGGATAAGAAGTGTGCAATGAAGATTTGTTTAGAAGTGTGGAATGAAGATTTGTTTTTCTTGTATTCTTGGCATAGGGCTTGTGGATTATTTTTAATGTGTTAAAATAAACAATATAAGTTGATTATAATGTAATTCTGTATGTATGGAAAAATGCTTAAACAACCAAAAATTGATATGCTATTGAGACGTTGAACTATAGGAGCGATTGATTCCTATCTAAAAAGTACATTTTTATTCTTCTCGCCTCTTAATATGTTGGGAGCGCCAAGATGCACTAGGCATTATTGTCTTCCAATGTAATGGAAGAATGGAAGTGCATAATTACAATTTTGTTTGTGGTTGTGGATACCACGTTCATTTCCATTTTTCCGAATGTTTCATGAAACTTATGATAAGAAGTACTCGGTTTCTTCATCTCTCTGTCATAATACTTTTGTTTTTTTTTCCTTTTTTCGACTAAATGCTTC
The DNA here is from genome assembly GCA_001517045.1 of Pseudotsuga menziesii. NCBI lineage: Eukaryota > Viridiplantae > Streptophyta > Pinopsida > Pinales > Pinaceae > Pseudotsuga > Pseudotsuga menziesii. The sequence continues at coordinate 514,457 of LPNX010302304.1, forward strand.
ACGTCAACATGATGAAGCAACAATATTGTTCTCATGCCATATTCAGCGAGCAAAACTTTATCGCTATGATATGAAAGAGACCATAAATAAGAAGTCAAAAGTGGGGGTGTCTATTTTGCCAAAGTTGCCCAAGACTTGCACCTGGCCCCGCTTACTTTTTGCAAGCACTAATGTAAACATGAACACAAGCAGAAGCACATGCATGTCACTTGAGAACCTTGGTGGAGGCAATAACAACACCTTGCTTTGATTGACCCACCAAACCACCATTGACAAGAGGCTTGTTTGAGTACTTTTACTTGCTTGAATTGTGCTTTAAAGACTTTGGTACTTTTGCATCAAAATATATGGGAAATCTTGTTAGTCAAAGGCACACAGAAATGAAATCGAATGAAACTAAACTTTTATTATCCTCTGAAAATAAACCAAACAAGATCTATAGCACATAAAATTTAACGAGTGTTATCTATCTATCTATATAGAGAGAGAATCAATATACATTGTTCTTTTTTATGCATAAAAAAATGAAAATAAAAACAACTTTTCTTATCATCCCAAATAAGACCTGTAGGTCATCATCAAAGACAAACAGAGCACATAAGATTTATATAGTGCCATATAGCTGTATAATGTGCATAGAATGAAAATATAACTACAACATATATAAATAAGAGAATCAACATACATTGTTCCCTTTTTTAACAAAAATTTTCATTTAGTCAATAGTTTTATATAAAGTATTTACATATTGGGGATTTCTGATTTTATAGAAAAAAAAAACTGTTACATAAGGGATTTATGACCTACTGCATCAATTAGTATCCACAAGCTAGTAAGCTTTGGAACCTATAGACCTCGGTAGCTTAATAACGAGTAAAAATGCCTCGAATGCCAACAATACAAATACATAAAAAAATAACCAAGTGTATGAAAAAATAACAAACAGTTGGCCTAAACAGTCTATCTGTATACAATGGAACTATCTAAGATTTTGATTTTTCCAAGGAATCTGATGATTTATAATTTTTATTTTTCAGAATCCATTTTTATGATCTTGTCACTGTTCAGAATCCATTTTGATTTCAGAAAGGGATTCAGTGCTCTCAAAAACCCATGTCCCACCTAGTGCAATTTCAACACTTTATATTTGCAATTCCAACATTTTTAAGAAATTTTGGGGTAAAAGGTTGTGTAAAATAGATCCAAGTTGTCCAGTCTTTAGAATAATCTATAAACATGACAGCAATGGTGCTCATATTAGGTGGCCGGTTATCTCTGTCCTTGTGAACGCCCCATCCGTCCACAGCATGTTCTGGATCAGTGATGATGGGCTCCCACCCATCATTTCCCCGGTCAGCTCCTCAAAATACGTTGTAAATCAATAAATCTAATGAAGTGTTGTTTCTCTGCCTATGCAAGTTTTTAAAATATGCTAATGACTCGAGAAATCTTCTACGTGCTTGGCTCGGAAATTCAGCAATGTATTCAGCTACATGAGCTGAAATTGATACACTGAATGTTCAGGTCTTGGTCATATATGGGACAATTTAAGAACACACGAGTTTCATCTTTGATCGCTTTTTCATGGATCATCACAGAGGAGACTCTTGTATTCTGTCTTATTCCAATTTCTGGATTATGTGAACTGGTCCTTATCCGACATATCAATTGTGTTTTGAAGAGTGATATGGGCTCCTGCAAGTATTTGTGTTCCTCATAAATGAGCAGGGAATTTATTTCCTTACAATGGAAATGTCTACTATCATCCCCCACTACTCTTTTGCTTTGAGCAAAAGACCTTCAATATCAGATTCAGATATTCCGCATGTCATGCATCGTACCAAGTCTACATGCTCTTGTTGTTAATTTCTTTCCATCCATTTCCATCCATTTAAGTAATGGGCTTTAGAATCAACAATTCTACTTCCAAAGAAGCTACAAAAGCCTCCTAAGCAGCTTTCTCCTGATGTTTCTAAAACACCATTAACTGTGTGCAGTTAATCAGGTTGAAACACCATTAAATGTGTGCAGTTAATCAGGTTCTGTTTGCATCAGATTGATGGGACCGCTCCTTAATGGTATGTGCAGTCAAATTTCCTCCTTCTAAGGAACCAAACTTAAAAATACTTCTGAGGAATAAGTGTTACCCTCACTTTAACTCAGGATAAGAACCTGAGAGTTTTGCTATATTATTGTGAGCAATCCTGCTTTAGATTGAAGCGTCTGTATTGTTTGATTGTGATCACAGGCAATGCCCACACTCATATTACTTTTTAGCTTTTGACGCTAAAGCCATACCAAAGGCCTTTATCACAAAACTTTAATCTGCATCTTGTTTGTCGTACCATCCCAATTTATGATCCGTAATCCAAATATTCATGTAAAACTATTCTGAAATTAATATCTAGTTTAAAAAAGGCCTTGGTAACTAAACTTTAATCTGCATCCTGTTTGGGTTACCACATAACCTGACTCCTGCTAGTTTCAGTAGCCATGTAAATGCATCAAAAACTTGAAGCTGGGGTTATGAAGGCCCTCAGTTTGGGATGATGAATAATAATGGTTTCTTAAATTGCCATCATCCCTAATTATCAATAATAATGAAATGACAGCAAATGTGTTTGCTTCTTCAGGCATACAAGCAAGTTCATTTGCATCAAACAGCAGAGAGGGAAGTGTGGCTACATATTATCCAGGGTCAAGTTTCCAAGACGAACCCATGCATTGCAGGTTATATGAAATATCCCAAATACTGATATTTTCTATTTCTGAACAATTATGCGGATATAACTGGGCTTACAGACTGCCAGCCAAAAATCCCTATTTTATAGGAA
>LPNX010302304.1:517789-530486 GCA_001517045.1 Pseudotsuga menziesii
ACATTATACATATTAAAGATTCCTTGGCCTCTGGGAACATATCATTTATTCAGAATATGACAGGAAGTGCATTAGAAACTCATAATTTTGTTGGCAATGGGAAACAACTGCCTTTCATAGGATTTACAGTTCCTACTTCTCCTTCCCAGCACTCTGTTAAGGCTCTAGAAAATTCTCCTACAAAACAATAGAGTGTCACTTCAAGTCTACTTACATCACACTTTGGATCTCATGCTTATGATTCTTGGTAGAGCAGAGGATATGAGCTAGCATTCCCACAAACAATAGTTCCAGCATCCAGTAATCAATCCCTTGGGGAAAAACTTGAACATTTTCCTTTGTCTGGGCAGTCCGCCAGTTGCAGAGATTTCTCTGGAAGGAATGAAGCACCCACCCATGCCCTCTATTGAAGATGAACAATTGATAATACTTCCCAAATTAGATCGGCCAAAAACTGCCACTGGACAGAGACAGGCTTTCTCTCAGTCTTTCCCCAAAACATCCATGAACTGTCCAATTACCTTCCTTTCAAAATAGCCACACCGAGTTGGATATAAATTGCCGCGGTGCTGCCTAAACAGCTTCAGAAAACGGCACTTTCAGGATTGACAGGGATGCTAGAAATGGGATGAAGGGAGGCAAGTTTTCAAATTCTCTTCAGAGTCCTAGAGCTAGCAAACAAATATGTTGCAGTTCAAGTGAAGTAGATGGGTTCCCTGATGATCATAGAGGCTCCAAATATCTCAAAGCAGCATAGGCATTGCTTGATGAAGTTGTGAATCTTAGCAACTTTGGGAAGTCTGAGTCAGCCAAACATCATAAATCAGAGACATTATTTGCTACTGTTTCTGACAAAGAGAATACTTCTAAAGAAGCTGGCGAAGATAATAGAGTGGCAGATGCAAGCACAGGATTTTTAAATATTCAGCTAAAGATACAAATATTTCCCATGATAATGAGCTCAGTATGGCAGAATGACCAGAGCTTCAAATTGAGAAGGCTACATTTGTGGCTACGCTAATTTTGTGGCAAATTTGTGATGCTGCCAGTGGGAAGGTGAAATGCACTTGAAAGATAGTTATCGGTTTGCATCAATTAGGTTGCAGTATTGGCAGGAAGAAGTACATTTTACAGAATCCTTTCAATTAATCATATAAGTAGATTCAGTTGTGGTCATGGATCATTCTATTCTGGTATGTACTATGAAGTACATTAAAGGGAGATTTCGTTTTATTCCTCTTAGATTAATGGGGCTAAAAGTGTAGAAGCAATTTTTGTGTGTTTGGGATTTCTAGTAAGCAACACTGCCATTCTTGAATCTCTTATTACACCACAAAGTTAAATAATTACAGGGAATGACAGGCATAATGTTTGGTACATAGGTTGTCTGACCTCTTTCATGGACTCAATTATGGAGAACAGATATTTATGCAAAGCAATTTTGTGCTTGTTGATCCAGGACTCAATGTCTTAATGACTAGCATTTGAGTCTCTATGCTTTGGTGAATCTCATCCATGATTTATGATACTCTGTCAAAACTCTTGGTAATGCATAGCACTTATAATAGGTCACTAATACTGAAACAAATCTTAGTGTAATTGACTTATGATCCTGTGCAGGTGCTTTTTATTTACTGTTTTGCAATAAAGCTGTATCATCTTGAATTGATGTACTCTGGAGTCTGCATTATGAAACCCAGGCTTCAGTTGACTTGGTTGCTATGGAGCTTCAGCATTTTATTATTCTCTTTCTATGACACATGATACAAATACCATACTAGGTCTTTCTGAATAATTGTGTATTAGATAAGCCAAGAATATGTTGCTCTGAACACTCTTTAGGAGTCTCACTGTATGTTATCCTGGATACTTTCTTTGTTCTATATATTTCTGCACTCCTTAAGTTTAGCTATTTTGCTATTTGATCCTTCCCAAGTTTTGGTTTTACTGTGTGAAGTTTGGTGGTTGTACCGCACAATAACTTTGGAAGGCAAGAACATTTGTTTGATGGTCGTGAATTATATCATGCCTCATTAAGAAGAGATGACAATATATTTTTGCTTGATCTGACTCTTTCTTCGTTTAGAAGAGATGGCAATAAGGTTGCTTGAGATGGCAATAAGGTTGCTTAGGTTACTTTTGGGGATTCTGCAACATCAGTTCCTATTATTGTGCCTCCATGTTTATCGAGTTACCTGATAAGCTTTTTAAATGGAGCTGTGCAGGAGGGAGTGAGTGGTGTTGGTATGGTGTTAAAATATGAGCAGTGAACATTATTTCGCTTGCCGATTGAATTATGGATCAAGTACCAATACAAAAGTGGAGCTGGTGGCCTGTTGGGGGTTATTACATTTTGCAATGTTAAAAAATATTCGCTCCTTACAGTTTTTTGGTGAAACCCGTATTATTGTAGATTGGTTCGGACATAAAGGCCATCTCCAGTCCCTACTCTTGGAGCACTAGCTACGTAGGATCCAGGATTTGCAGAGTTGCTTTCTTTCAATGTGCTGCAAGCATATATTCAGGAAGTTTAATGAAAAGGCAGATGGTTTGTTCAAATGTGCTCTTACTACGAGGAAGGATGGTTTTTTTGAAGAGTACAGGGATCAACAGTTAGTAGATGCGGCATCCTTTCAAGCCTTTTAATGCTTTTTTGTTTTTGGCCCTTCTTACTTCTGTGATACCAGGCTATAACAGGTTTGATCATATTTGGTACTAGGATTTTGGGACTCTATATTTGACTGCGGTACATTATTGGCAGAAAAAGCAATGTTTGTGTGATGCCTTAGTTGCAAGGCAATTCAAGATTGTACACATACCTGGATCTTGTTACAGAGCAAACTTCCTATGGCTTGGGGTGGACCACAATAGACAATATGACACCAGAAATCAATCCACTTTCAATATGTTAAAGAGATAAACAAGTCTAACACTAAGGGATGAGAAGTGTACCTTATTCCGGACGTTCGTAGTAGATCCCCGTTAAGCTTTCAGTCACACTTGCACCTACATTTCATTCTCAACAACAACGAAATACACAAGCATGATATATATTAAGCGTTAGAACCTAGTCTAGCATATATAAATCCAATATATAATCAAAGCAACCACACCCATGGATAAAAATATTCAAAGTTACACATATAATGGACGAGAAATAGATATTTCTATTAAATATAAACAGAGATATAAGTGACAAACTCTGTCGACACCTCATCAAAATCGAGAAACCGAGTCCTCCACCTAGGCCTCCACCACTTCAATCCTCCATACCAATGACAAGCTCACAAAACAATGGCAAGCTTGGGAAGAGCATCAATGGCTGCTCAAAGGACAAAGGGATGCAGACTCAAGTAAGAAGAATGGGGCACAAATCCACTATAGTTTCTTTGCTCTCATAAGTTCTCCTCCTCTAATGCATCGAAGTAGCTCAATTTATAGCCCTTCAATAGGAGATGAGGGGTCGAGTCGGAGCGTTTCCAAGCATATGGAAGGCCAATAGTCAAGTTATTCATTACTTGATGAGGGAAAACTCCAAATATTTTATTTTTGAGCACATTTCCCGATATACGTGGGTCATAGTGGAGCAAGTTGCGTGTACACGCAGTCTGTAAGATGGTGACCCGCATATACCAATAAATAAGACTTTTTTAAGGGATTTTTTGCAACATCAAAGTTATACTGAGCAAAGGGGGTCCAAAGAGTCTGCATAGGGACAGGGAAGGCCATAAAAAAATGATCTAGCAAGTGTTGTAAAATTAGCTGTAACAGATCTGTTTATAGATTAAAAACTGGATCAATGGGGTAGGATATATTGGGACTCTGGAGGATTTAGTTCTGAGGAACTATGATATTCCATTCTATATTTTTGTAGCTTTGATTCAAACTTTTGAATATCAAGCAATTGTTTTTTTTCTGGGTGAAAAAAGGGTTACCCTGCCTACATAGCTCTTCTCCTATTTAAGAGATATGATCCCCTCATTATATCCAATCGGGACTTTGGCTCTTGAAGAGATTTGATAATAGAAAAACTATTTGTTGTGCAAATCTTGTGACCTTATAGTAAAGTTTGAGAATTTTGATTGAAAATTGTCTCTCACTTAACATTGAAAGTGGATCTTCATCTTCTCTAGCAAAAAACGTGATGTGTTTAATTTGTGGCAGGGAGGACGTTTTGGAGGAGGGGGCAATACCAGGGGAACCTCTTTCTCTTCTTCCAAATCATTTGGAAACAAGGAGGGGTCTTTGATATGTGCATTTTGTCCTTCTAGTTGTTTTCTTTCTCTGGATCTTTATTTACAAATTCATCTTATTGTGAATCAAATTAATTGCTTCTTGATTATTTGTCTTTGCAAGAGGAGGGCACACTTGGGCAAGTTGGGCATCAAGATCTCTTTTGATTGTGAAGCGTTGGAGGCAAGCATCATATTCTTGTCATCTCTTAAGGTCCAATGGATCTTGGCATATTCTTGGAGGTAGTATTCAAATGGATCTTTCTTTCGCCACCATCCCTAGTGGAAAAGATTCCCATAACACAATTTGGAATTTACACTTTGACGACGCTAAGTCAAGATATGGAGTTGGAGCTGGAATAGTGTCGACATCACCCACTCAAGAAAGACTTTATACTCTTTCAGGTTAGAATTTGATTGCACTAATTGTCGTAGCAAAGTATGAAGCCTTTCTTTTAGGTCTAGAAACAACCAGATAAAGAAATATAAAGTCAAGAAGTGTTGTAGGCGATTCAAACCTAGTAGTCTCCCAGATCATAAATCAATTTGCTACTAAGAATAATAGACTTAGAGACTATAGGAATGTGGTTAGGGATGCAATTGAGACTTTCAATGCATTTGGAATTAGAGCGGTACCTAGAGAAGAAAACTCTCTTGCTGATGAGTTATCTGTTATCGCGAGCACTTTTTAGGTCTCAAAGAAATCTCAACAAGAATGAAAAGTGGAAGTTCTCTTCAGACCTTCCGTCCCTGATAATCAAGATCATTGGAAAGTTTTTGACAATGATGCTCAAATCATCTATTTCCTTAATGCCTCCTAGATCCCGATGATCAGTTTTGCAAATCAACTTGAAGGAAAAACCATTATGGACCGAGATATAATGGAAATTTCAATTCCTCTTGAGAAAATTTTTAACCAGCATGATGAGTATAAGGGACATAGGCCCTAGGGATGAACCGATCAATGAGGTAATTGAGATAAATATTGGATCTTATGTTTCTCCAAGAATGATTAAAATCGGTAAGAACGTGTCTAAAGAAGAATGAAATAAAATTAAGAATTTGATCCCAGAATATAAAGATGTTTTTGCTTGGACGTATGATGAGTTAAAAACGTATGACTAGACTGTTATTGAACACACAATCCCTCTAAATGGAGCAAAACCTTAAAGTCAAAAGTTGTGAAACATAAACCCTAAGCTAGTTCCCTTAGTGAAAAAGGAGTTAGAGAAAATGTTGTCGGTTGGGATCATTAGACTTGTTAGACATACCACATGGGTATTGAATCCTGTAATTGTACAAAAAAAGAGTGGCGAGATTAGGATTTGAATTGACTTTAGAAATTTGAATCAAGCCTCGCTAAAGGATAATTACCCATTGCCTAATATGGAAAATCTCTTGCAAAGGGTAACTAGTGATGGTATGCTCTCTATGTTAGACGGATATTCAGGTTACAACCAAGTTCAAATCAAGAAGGAAGACCGGGGAAAAACAACTTTTACTACACTTTGGGGAACATACGAGTACATTCGCATGCCATTTGGCTTGTTAAATGTTGGCTCAAATTTTCAGAGAGCAATGGAACATGCTTTTAGTGATCTTATTGGCAAGATCATTGCTGTCTACCAAGATGACATAACCGTGTTCTCTAAACAAAGGAGTGATCATGTAGATCATCTGAAGAATTGTTTGACAAATGTAGGAAATTCAGTATATCTCTAAATCCCAAGAAGTCTACTTTTGGCATAGACGAAGGAAATTTATTGGGACACATAGTATCTAAAGAGGGTATTAAAATTGATCCTAAAAGGGTGCAAGCCATAGAAACTATTCTGGCTCCCCACAATGTTAGTACTTTAAGATCTTTCTTTGGAAAAATTAACTATGTGAGACGATTTCTACCTAATCTAGTTGAGCTTGCTAAATATTTGAATGCACTTCTAAGGAAGGATGCTAAATTAGTCTAGGATAAGGAGTCACTTCTTCATTTTCCAAGTGAAAGAAAGCTATCTCCACATCCCCTGTCCTAGTTAGCCCAGACTACAATAAGGATTTCTTAATCTAGTCATAAATAGAATATCAAACATTTCATTTGGTCATCGTCAATTCTCTCAGTATTTTCGCAACTCTTGGAGAAAAGTGCAAAACTTTGTGGAGGAGAAATTTCTAGGCATCTTCACTAAAATTGGCATAACTTTCTCATATGGAATCAGAATTACAAAATACTTGGCACGTTGGAAAGCTTGTTACGAGGGATATGTGGTGACATGATCTAGAGCTTATTTTGGTTTTTCTACTATTTCTTCTTCTTGTGATCTTTGAAAATGTATGGTTCATGCTTTTGGGTTTCTCTTGTGATGACACATGTCTCTCATGGATAGAGTTCATATTTGATCTTAGTATGTGAGCCTCTATATTGGTATATATATTTAGAGTCATTATGGAGGCTATGATGATGATGTTGCATACCCTTTTTCTATGATATGATACACTTTATGATGATAATGCATGTGATAGTGATGTACACTCTATGATGTTGATGCACTCATATACAATATGATATACATGCATACCATTGTGTGATGATGCTCTCGTATGCACTATGATGTATACTTAATCATGATGATGCATAAACGGTGCACACTGAGATGATGATGATGTATATTTGATGATGAGGATGCATACCCTATGACAATGATGCATGACAATGCATGCCTTATGTTTAGTGAAAGCAAAGAAGAATTACTTGTTCAGTAATTGTGTATGATGAGGTGTACAATGATGTGCATGTGAGCAGATTGGCCAGCTTGACCAGAAATATTAATGAGCAGAAAAGAATGACCAGCAGTGATGAGCAAAGTTAATAATGTGCAAAGATACTTGAGCAGCAGTGATGAGCAACAGTGATGAGCAGATGAACAAGTGTTGATGAGAAGCAGTGATGAGCAGATGAACAGGTGTTGATGAGTAGATTGACAGAGAGGGATGAGAAAAGGTTGATCAACAGAGATTGAGCAGCAGTATTGAAGAGAAGGTGAAGAGAGAAGATTGAGAAGAGTGTTACAGCAGTATTAATGAGAGTGATGAGCAGATGACCAGCAACATTGATAAGCAGAGATTGATGTGCAGAGCAGAGGTTGGTTGTCCAGCAGAGCCAAATGATTGCTTACAAGAAGAATCTTGCACTTGAGGATTGGACTCCTCAAACCCTTCTTAGTTGGAGCTAAGAAAACCAGGCTAGGTCCTGTTATAAGAGTTGGTGCTGATTGTAATAGAGAAGATTGTTGTTTTCCATGTACAATAAATAAAGATAAAAATTCCATATATTCTTGAGTCTTTTTTGATGTGATGTTGTGCTTATGACTCATGATGAATTTGATTATGCAATTGATGACATAATAATCGATATGCTCTGATTGACTAAAAGAAGGTAAAATGTTTAAAATTTCTCACATATTGATTCACTCCCCCCTCTCAGTGTGGCCATTGTGTCCAACAATTGGTATCAAAGCAGGCCTTTGTCACAAGCCTTGCAAGCTTGAAGGAGATCCGAAAACACAATGGAAGAAAAAACAGAGTCATCAAGCAATGACGTTCCTGTACTTCATGTTACAGACTATTTCAACTGAGGAGCAAGATGAAGGCATATCTGAAGGAGTTTGGCGTTTGGGAGATTGTGATCTGTTGATGTATATGTAACTTCGGAATGTATTCACTTGTATATCTCATGTATTGTACCCCGATGTTTATTCCGGGAATTATTTGTAATGTAATTGAGTCATGTCATGCCCCAATGTTCCTATTGGGATGTTCTAAACAAGTCATGTCAAGTCATTGTGGGTAACCCTCCTATTGATCAAGGGTTAAAGTCCTCGCAGTTCCGGGGCACTAGGGTTATTAGACTCTCCTAGAGAAGTCGGCCCTAGTAGGGTTTTGTCAAGTCAAGAATAAGTATAAATAGAGAGCTAGCCTCTCTATTTAGAACATACTCACACACACTCAGTTGTAGCGCATAGTTGAGGAAGAAGAAGACACTAGGGCTAGGAAGAAAGAGGCTACTGCTGTCAGGAGATCATCTTACTGTTTTGGGGTTTTACTTTTGGTGTTGATTCTATCTCTGAGGAAGTTGCAAGGTTTTCTCCATTTATGGTTTCCCTGAGGAAAAACATTGTGTTCATTGTCTCTTGTGTTTGATTGCTGTACTTGTTATTCTCTCAGTTAAAGATCCTAACATAATGCTAGCTTGAATGATAAAATTCTAACATGGAATCAGAGCTAACCTGAGAAGAAGACACTATGCAGCTGCGGGAACTAGGGCTTCCCACTTTGTGTATCTCTCTCCACATATTTTCAGCAAAAGAAGGTTGGATTAACTCTCCTCCCTAGGGCGCATCTTTTTATCGAAGCAGAATCCAATTCTAAGCTTTTTCAGTTTTGGACCCGACACTACTGCCGAAAATTAGGGCTTTCCACAGAAGTAGAATTTTTCAGTGAGCCTAGGCCTGGATTGATCTCCTCCTCAAAATCGAAGTTTAGAGATCAAGATCAAAGCATTTGGTTGGACAAAACTCTGGAAAAGCCAAACCCTAATTTGCTCCTAAACCAGCACTGCAAAATTTCAGCTCCAATCCAGATCCGACATCTTGACCTGGTAAGATCTAAATCTTTTGTATTTCCATTTGAGGATCTCAGTTAAGATGTCTTATCATACCAAGCTTGATGAAAAGCTTGAGGGAGCTGATAACTTCCGAGCCTAGAAGTATAGGATCTCCCTGGTCCTGGAAGAAAATGAGTTGGACTCCTATATCAATGAGGAGGTTCCAGTTCCAAAGGGAGATGAGGCTAAGGCCTGACACAAGAAGAAGTTGGTTATGGCAAAGAGGATTATTGCTGATTCAATCAAGGATCACCTCATACCACAGGTGTCCTCCCTAAAGACAACTAAAGCTATGTTTGATGCCCTAACCAAACTGTTTGAAGGAAAGAACATAAACAGGAAGACGACTCTGAGGAACCAGTTGAAGAAGGTAAAGATCCAAAATGTAGAGACCGTCCAGTCTTACTTTTCAAGGGTTTCTCAGATCAAGAAACAGCTGGAAGCAGTAGATGAAGAAGTGGAGAATGCAAATATTGTGATGACCACCTTGAATGGTCTCTCTAGATCATGGGACTCTTTTATTCAAGGAATTTGTGCCAAAAAGAAGTTAGTCAAATTTAGTAGACTATGGGAAGAATGCTCTCAAGAAGAAGCTCGGATAGCAGCTCGAGAAGAAAAGATGGGAAGTGAAGATCAAGCCCTCACAGTTCATTCCAAGAAAAGCAAGAGAAGTTCTCATCACTCCAGAGGTAAGCATTTCCATAAAACTAACTCTAGAAAAGATTTGTCTAGAAGCAGATGTTATACATGTGATGAAGTAGGACACTTTGCAAAAGATTGTCCTAAAAGACAAAATAAGAAAAGGGGAAACAAGACAAGACATCATGCTCATGCTGCAGAGGATGATGAACCTTCCACAAAGAGAACCAGATATGAAAGTGAAGACTCTTCAAGTGATGAAGAATATGTCTTGATTTTTGCTCTCACGAGAAACATCACACATGGAAGCAATGATTGGCTTATAGACAATAGGGCTTCCAAACATATGACAGGGTTCAAAGAGTCCTTTGTAAAACTTTCAGAACATGAATCACCTCACAAGGTGAAACTTGGAGATGACTACCAGTATCCAATAAAAGGTAGTGGAGAATCCTCCTATAAGCTAGACTCTAGAAGGTCTATGAAGATGCAAGATGTATTGTTTGTACCAGGACCAGTGTTTTGAAACTCGGCCGAGTCAGCTCGGACTCAGCCCGAGTCAGCCGAGTCATCAACCAACCGGGTCGAACCGGCCTTTAAACCGGCTCGGGTGACCGGTTCGGTACTGAATCGGGCCGAGTTGATATCAACTCGGCCGAGTTTTTAGCCAACTCGTCGGTTTGTTACAAATTTCAATTTTTTTAAAAAAATTAAAAATTAAAACATTGTTTAGGCCCTAACCTAACTCCTAACCTAAGACTATTTACCTGCTGCCGTGAAGTGTTCACTTCATTATCACCATTCACGTTGGAGTTTGCAACTTTGCTCACGGTTCGACCTCCCTTCACGGTTTGCTCACGGTTGAAGGTTCGACCTCCCTGCACTGCAGTTTGCTCACGTTCGACCTCACGCTCGCCGATCACTGCTCTGGAGCCTCGGCCCTCACTCACACTGCAGACTGGTCACTGCACCTCACATACCCTCGGCCCCTACAGCTTACAAGACAACCGAGCCTCGAGGTGACTGAAATTTGAACTTCACAGTTTATGGCATATGCAATAACGTGAAATCTATGGTTTTAAAAATTAAAGAAAGAAAGATTAAGTCTATTTATGGCAGTTCACCACTGCACCCTAGTTGATTTTCATTTATCCAATAGTCTCCAAGGGCGTCTAAGTCTGTTGCATAGAACACTTGGAACTGTCAAAAACAAATCTCTTGCAAACTGTCAATACAAATTTATGTTGACTATTACAGCGAAATATTGCAGACCTTAATTCGTAGATTAGACCAATTTTTCAAATTCACAGTATTGCTATTTCTGTCCTATTGCTCACTGTGGGTTATGAATCTTTTTAGGCGCTATTGCTCACTGTGTTGGACCGCAAAAAGCAAGCTGCAAGGGCTGTTTTACCGTTGCATTTATATTTTCAGGCCATAAATTGCAATTGAAACTTGAAAGTCTGTCCTATTATCTGATTTACCTTTAAAAGCACCAAATATATGCTGATGGTAAACTACAGTGTTGAACTAATCCCTCTTTCAGACCTTAGAAGTTAGGTGTCTTCATTATACACTGTTTGACTCCATATGGAATCACAACTTCACACATCATTCTCTAGATTCTGAACTTTGAAGGATACTTTAGTCATCTGAACTTTGAAGGATACTTCATAAATCCCACTTTATGAAAGGAAAGCAAGGAAAGAATTCAAATATTAATTAGTATTCTATTTCTGACCTGATTTTTGGAACTACATACAGTCACCCATTAATAAAGATGCACAGTAGAATAGGCAAACGATTTGGCTTCTTGGAAGACTTGGTAACTGCTGTAGGTGAAGGATGACACCCAGAAAATATTTTAAACTACTCTAGAGTCTGCAATGTGCATGCCAGCATGGTGCTGTTTTGCTTGTTTGATATTTTTTCTCTTGTTTACCTTATTTGTACTCACTTGTTTGTCTTATTTTGATTTGTAAGAGCAGGTACAGTGCCATAATCCATTACAATTTACAAGTGCATACTATTGGGTGTTGTCACTGCTGTGGGTGCTTTTCTAAATTCTGGCCATCTCACAGAGGCACACAAATAGAGGCAATTGCTGTAGGTGGGAGTCTTAATTTTAAAATTTTTACAAATACTGAAAATTTATTATTTCTTAAAAAATCTAATAAAATTATTACAGTAATTTACAGTATTGTAAATTACACGTTTTAATGTGTTTTTTTTGTAAATTAACTTATTTATTTTTTTGGACAGAGAACTGTCCATCAACATTTGCATCTCATAATGGCTCCTAAATCAAAAGATGCAGCATGGGCCCATGCTAAACTAGTTGAAGGGAAAATATATTGCAGATATTGCAAAAAATTGATTAAGGGAGGAGGCATTCATAGGCTCAAACAACACTTGGCTGGCATTAGAGGTAATGTTGCCCCATGTGAAGCTGATTCAAAGGTGATTGGAGAGATAAGGTTGGAGTTGCTACAACAATTTGAACAGTATGAAGTGGAGAAGACTAACCAAAGAGAGAGAGAGGCAGAAATAGGGAAGAAGAGGCATCTTGCAGAAATGATTGGCAGATCTGCCCCTTATTCTGAATATGAAGGCTCCTCATCCATACCTTCTTCTTCTCCCAGTTTCAAGGATACCTACCAGTATGTTCCTCCTCCCTCGAAAACAAATGTCTCCAAAAAAGGGAGTATCCATAGTTTTTTCTCACCTCAAAACACCCCTTCCAATGATGCTGCTTCTCGGCCAATTCAGCCCACCATAGATGCCCATTGGAAAAAGCAATACAGAATGACTGCTCATGAGTACATAGCTAGATGGTGGTATGATGCAGATATCCCCTTCAATGCTGCCCGCTCACCATATTTCCAACCTATGTGGGATTCTGTTGTTGCTGCTGGTAAGGGCTTCAAAGGCCCTAGTTTACATGACTTGAGAGGATCTCTTTTGCAGAAAGAGATCGAATCCTTGAATGTATACTTCAAGGAGTTCGAAGAATCATGGGCCATAACAGGATGCACCATCATGTCAGATGGATGGACCGATACAAAAAACCGAACCATCATAAACTTCCTTGTCTCTTGCCCACAGGGAACTATGTTTTTGAGATCATATGATGCATCTGATAAGGTGAAAGATGCAAATCTGTTATTTA
>LPNX010302304.1:532015-585981 GCA_001517045.1 Pseudotsuga menziesii
GAGTCCGAGTCCGAGTTGACCCTCGGCCGATTCCGAGTCTGAGTCCGAGTTTTAAAACATTGACCAGGACTAAAGAAGAACCTTCTCTCCATATCTGCATTAAATGCAAAAGGTATGAGGGTTGCATTTATAGATGGCCAAGTTATCATGTGACCAAACGGAAAGACTATTAATGATGCAGTAGTGATTGGGGAACAAGAAGGAGGTCTATACAAATTGAAGGGCCATCCAGAACAAGCTTTAGTTCATGACACAGTAGAGCCAAATAAGCTTTGGCATAGAAGGCTTGCACATGTGCATTACAGAGCACTACCACTTGCAAGCAAAGTTGTTGAAGGTCTTTCAGAAATTCAAGCAAAACATGATGGAGTCTGCAAAGGATGTGTGAAAAGGAAGAATACAAAGAAGACATTTCCAAGTAGCGAGAGCAAGGCAAAAGGAATCTTGGAAATCATTCACTTCGATGTATGCGGTCCGATGTCATCAAGTTCACTAAGTGGGTATGTATACTATGTTTCTTTCATTGATGACTTTTCTAGGAAGACATGGATTTACTTCATGAAGAACAAAGATGAGGTATTCAGCAAGTTCAAGGAATTCAAAGCCTTGATCGAGAACCACACTGAAAGGAAGATCAAGACCTTTCCATCATATAATGGCGGAGAATTCACATCAAATGAATTCAAAGAGTTATGCAAAGACTCAGGGATTAAGAGGGAGTTATCCACTCCATATAATCCACAATAGAATGGGATTGCAGAAAGGAAGAATAGAACTATCATGGAAACTGCAAGAGCAATGCTTCATGATCAAGATCTTCCTATGCATCTATGGGCAGAAGCTGCCAGAACAGCGGTGTATGTACAGAACCGTACTCCACACAGAGTACTCAAGAACAAGACACCTGAAGAAGCCTTTTCTGGCAAGAAACCAGAAGTCAGCCACCTCAGAATATTCGGCTGTCCAGTGTACATGTAGAAAATTCTGGGTTTTACTGCTTGCTGGTTTAAATGAACATTTTTGTGTTTTTCACTTACAGCCGGTTTTGCATTGGCTGTAAGTTACTTAAAAAAATTATACTGAACAATTTTAAACACACAGTAAAATACTAACAGGCTGGAAAACACATTTGGACAGTCACACCATAAATTTGACTCAGAGATTTTTGGCCAAATAAGCCCTGGAAAAACCCACAAGGGGAAAACCAGTCAGAGAGAGGAGAGAGAGTTTATTATTTCCTTTAGCAAAAATCAGACATTAAATTTACAGTAAAAAATTCCAACTTATCTCAACCCATATTTTTGACCAGCAGCAGACTGTCTCGATTTCTGTGCATGAACAGCACCTCGATTTCTGAGCCAACCGTACAGTAATAAATGCAGGCCGTACACTCACAAACTGACCTCGATTTCTGTGCAAAAATCGTACAGCATTTAATGCAGGGCCATACCCTCGATTTCTGTGCTGTCCGTACCCTCGATTTCTGTGCAAATTTAATGTTGTCCGTACAGCAATAAATGCAGGCCGTACAGACTTAAATCTCCTCGATTTCTGTGCAGAAAAATAAATGCAGGTCGTACAACATTTAATGCAGCCGTACTACTCCTCGATTTCTGTGCCAATGAAAGCAGTCGTACAGTATTAAACAGGCCGTACTCTCCTCTCGATTTCTGTGCCGAATTTAATGCTCCTGTACTCCTCGATTTCTGTGCATAAATTTTCTTGGGAATTGTGCCAAAACCCTAGCTCGTCCTCCTTCTCTCTCAACTCTTCTTTCTTCTCCTGGAAAAATGAAAAGTGAAAGTCTTTTTGCCTCCCTCAGCCTTTTTGTCTAACCCTAAGTAGGTATCTAATCCAACGGTGGAAAAAGATCCAATCCAATGGATGAGATTCAGTGAGAGTAAAAATCCCTTTTATTTAATTCACATAAATAAAATTACTCACCCACTTAAATTTATCAAAAAGTGACTTTATGTTTCTAAAGTCTCATTAAGTGACATTTAATGTGAGGGTCACCTTTTTCCCTCTTCTAAGTGACTTAGGCAAAATAAAAGTCACCTAGGGAACATCTGCCTAGGTACAAAAACTAATAGTACATACACATTCCAAAAGAGAAGAGGACAAAATTAGATCCTTCAAGAAAGAAGGGTATATTTGTGGGATACTTTGAAAGCTCGAAGGCTTACAGAATATACTTCCCAGGGTTCAAGAAGATTGACATCAGCAGGGATGTAACATTTGACGAAGACTCAGCTTACAACAAATCTAGAAAAATACCTGCTGAAGTTCCTGAAGAATCGAAAGCACCCAGAATTCATGACACAACTGTGAACGAAGAAACTCAAGAAGCAGATCGAGAATTTGAAGAACCTCAAGAACCTGTAGATCCACCTCAGGAGAAGAATCCTCATAAGAAGAAACATGTTTGGGTACGAAAAGCTATCCAAGATGCGGAAAGATATAGGGCTCCAGAAGAGAATCACAGAGAAAGAAAGAAGACCAGATCATGCTCTGGTTATGTAGCCTTATTATGTGATTTCATCGATAAAGAACCTTCCAATTACGAAGAAGCGACAGAATGGAAAGAATGGAAGGATGCTATGATCGAAGAATATCAATCGATCATGAAGAATGATGTTTGGGATGTTGTCCCAAGACCAAAAGGGAAGTCGGTTGTAACTTCCAAATGGATCTACAAGATCAAGCATGCTGCAGACGATAGCATAGAAAAATATAAAGCAAGATTTGTTGCTCATGGTTTCTCCCAGAAAGAAGGAATAGATTATAAAGAAACTTTTACACCTGTAGCCAGATACACTTCCATTAGCTCAGTACTTGCTCTAGCTGCAGTGATGAAATGGAAGATACACCAGATGGATGTCAAGACTGCCTTCTTGAATGGTGTAGTGGAAGAGGAAGTGTATGTGGAGCAACCACTCGGTTTTGAGACACATGTCAGAGAGTCTCATGTGTGTAGATTGAAGAAAGCCCTGTACGGTTTGAAACAGGCACCCAGGACATGGTACGACAGAATTGACAGCTTTCTATCCAGTTTGGGTTTTACCAAGAGTAAAGCAGATTCCAACCTTTACTACAAGGTTGAGGATGGCAACCCAGTGATGCTCCTACTGTATGTAGATGATCTGTTTGTAACAGGTATGGATGGGTTGATTGCTGATACGAAGAGGAAGCCTGCTGCCGAGTTTGAAATGAAGGACTTGGGTATGATGCATTATTTCCTAGGCATGGAGGTGTGGCAGAATGCAGATGGAATTTCCCTGGGACAAGGGAAATATATGATAGAGATCCTGAAGAGATTCAGGATGATGGACTGCAAGGCCATGACCACACCTATGGCATCAAACCTGAAGCTATTAAGTGATGCTTCATCAGAAATGGTTGATGCCACGATGTATCGTCAGATGATTGGGTCCTTGATGTACCTGACGAACACGAGACCAGATATTTGCTTTGCTGTGAACACCTTGACAGATCCGAGACATGTTCACTTGATTACTGCAAAGCATATTCTGAGGTACCTGAGGGGTACAGTTGATTATGGGCTCAAGTATGAGGCAAGTCAGAAGATTAACCTGGAGGGTTATGTTGATTCAGATTGGGCAGGCAGTGCCATCGATAAGAAGAGCACTTCAGGGTATTGCTTCAGTATGGGATCAGGTGTGATCTCTTGGTTTAGCTAAAAACAATCATGTGTGGCACTGAGTACAGCTGAAGCAGAGTATGTCACAGCTTGTTCAGCTAGTTGTGAGGAAATATGGCTGAGGAAGCTACTGTCTGATTTATTTGATCTCTAGTTGAATGCTACTTGTATATATTGCGACAACCAAAGTTGTGTGAAGTTGTCGGAGAACCCGGTGTTCCATGACAAGTCGAAGCATATCGAGATCAAGTATCACTATATCAGGGATATGGTGCAGAGAGGAGCAGTGAAGCTCCAGTATGTTGCAACAGACAAACAGATAGCTGATGTGTTGACGAAGCCATTAGACAGAGTGAAGTTTGAGTACTTCAGGGAGAAGCTTGGTGTTCTCCAGATTGAGATTTCCCCCAAGGGAAAGTGATGAGTCCATGAACCATTCTGACATGGTGAGAGGATTGGTTCCTTCCATGGTCAGATGTAAGGGCTGAGCCATTCTATCATGGTGAGAGGATTGGTTCCTTCCATGGTCAGATGTAAGGGCTGAGCCATTCTATCATGGTGAGAGGATTGGTTCCTTCCATGTCAGATATGAGTGCTAGCCATTCTGATGTGACTGTAGGATTGGTTCCTACATGATCAGATATAAGGGCTATTGCCATTCTTTGAATGGAGGCCCCTGGTCAATTACCAGGAAAACAGTGTCTAGGACTGAGGGCCATTCTGATATGACTGTGAGATGTGTTCTCACATGATCAGATATGAGTGCATGGCCATTCTGATGTGGTTGAGGGATGTGTTTCCACTTGATTAGATATAAGGGTTGTTGCCATTCTATCATGGTGAGAGGATTGGTTCCTTCCATGTCAGATGTGAGTGCCGGCCATTCTGACTTAGGGTCAGATATAAGGGCTACTGCCATTCTCTAAATGGAGGCACCTGGTCAGTTACCAAGAACCCTCAATCTAGGACTGAGTGCCTTTCTGACGAGTCAAGGTCAGATGTAAGTGTTGTGCCTTTCCACAGATGATAGTAGTTGTGTACTGTCATGCTAGTGGATGTGAGTGTTGTGCCTTTCCACAGATGATAGTAGTCGCGTACCGTCATGCTGGTGGATGTGAGTGCTGTGCCTTTCTGACAAGTCAAGGTCAAATGTGAGTGCTGTGCCTTTCTGACAAGTCAAGGTCAGATGTGAGTGCTGTGCCTTTTCACAAATGATAGTAGTTGAGTACTGTCATGCTGGTGAATGTAAGGGCTGTGCCTTTTTGACGAGTCAAGGTCAGATGTGAGTGCTGAGCCTTTTCACAGATGATAGTAGTTGAGTACTGTCATGCTGGTGAATGTAAGGGATGTGCCTTTCTGACATGATGTTGGATGTGTTCCTCTCATGGTCAGATGTGAGTGCTTGCCATTCTAACTTAGGGTCAGATATAAGGGCTAAAGAAGACCTACAAGGAGGCTAGGCCTACAACCAGCATGAAAAAGGGTTGGCTCTATAGAACTTCCTGTGACGAGAAGAATCATGAGATAGCACCTATGATGATGACCCAGTGATGATCCAGATCGAGTGATGATTCAGATCCAGTTATGATATTTCCGAGATGATCCAGATCAAGTGATGATCCAAATCCAGCAGTGATGATCCAGATCCAGTGATGATGTCCCCATGATGATCCAGATCTAGTGATGATCCAAATCGAGTGATGATCCAGATCCAAGATGAAGATGACTTGAAGATGCAGATGACGAGATGATCTAGAGAAGAAGACCAGTGCTGACAAATTGTGTCGACAGAATACCTTCCTAGTTAAGAGGGAGTGTTGATGTATATGTAACTTCGGAATGTATTCACTTGTATATTTCATGTATTGTACCCCGATGTTTATTCCGGGAAGTATTTGTAATGTAATTGAGTCATGTCATGCCCCGATGTTCCTATCAGGATGTTCTATGATGTAAACAAGTCATGTCAAGTCATTGTGGGTAACCATCCTATTGATCAAGGGTTAAAGTCCCCGCAGTTCCGGGGCACTAGGGTTATTAGACTCTCCTAGAGAAGTCGGACCTAGTAGGGTTTTGTCAAGTCGAGAATTAGTATAAATAGAGAGCTAGCCTCTCTATTTAGAACACACTCACACACACTTAGTTGTAGCTCATAGCTGAGGAAGAAGAAGACACTGGGGCTAGGAAGAAAGAGGCTACTGCTGTCGAGAGATCATCTTACTGTTTTGGGGTTTTACTTTTGGTGTTGATTCTATCTCTGAGGAAGTTGCGGGGTTTTCTCCATTTATAGTTTCCCCGAAGAAAAACATTGTGTTCATTGTCTCTAGTGTTTGATTGCTGTACTTGTTATTCTCTCAGTTAAAGATCCTAACATAATGCTAGCTTGAATGATAAAATTCTAACATGATCAATCCACCCGCTCAATCAAACAAGAAGGGTGAATCAGCTGCACAGAAGGAAGCAAAGAAGGACAATACTACATCCTTGAAGTTCCTCATGGATGGACTTCCCAGATCAGTGAAGGAAAGTGTAAGGGAGTACACTTCAGCGAAAGATCTATGGTGCAAGTTGGAGAGCGAGTATTGGAAGGAAAGACCAGAACCCGAGAAGATGGATCAAGAATTAGAAGACAAGCCCCTAGAAGAGATCAATCAAGAAGAAGACAAGCAAGAAGAGGACTTCAATAAAGGTATGGACTAGTGTGATTGTAATGATAGCTTGTGTGATGAAATTGAGAAATTTATTGCAGATGAGGATGAAGGGCTATCAAAGGTTGCACATGAGATACATCTCACGTTGCTAAATATTGATCTTAGAGTAATTTGGGTCATAAACACAGTAAATTTGAACCATAGTGAATTCACGAAGTTTAAAAAGAAAATCTTGGACTCTTTGAATGAATATTAGCAGAAGACCATGACAATCAAGGCATTGTGCAATCAGATGAAAGACAAGGATGCTGAAGTTGAACAACAAAGGACTAAATTGATCAGTCAAAAGGAAGAACAAGAAGTGCCTGCTGAAGAGCTTGAAGAAACTAGGGAGGCTAATCATGATCTGAAAACTCGGCCGAAGGAAGCCAAAAGGATAGAAGAAATCTTGAAGAATAAGTTGAAAGAAAAGGAGCAGAAAATCCAGAAGCTGGAAATGGAGATAGTTGGTCTCAGGAAGAAAGGTGAGAATAATGATTCTTTTATCAAGTTCAAGGACAGTTCAATTGTCCTAGATAATATATTGGATTGCCAAAGATCTCCATGTGACGAGATTGGTCTGGGTTACAAAAAGGAGAAAGAAAAATCTGAAGATAGCACTTGGTCTCCCAAGACTCCAAAAGCAGGTCCATCAACATCCAAAGTCGCTCCCCATGCACCTGCACATGACAACAAGGACTTTGGAAGTTCAAAGATGCATCAAAGAGTTAGACCTATTCCTCAAAGCAACCCCAGAAAAGAAACAACTCCAAGATGGAATCAAAGTCCCTGACTCTACAAAAGAAGAAGTGGTGGAAGGCCGAATGACTCAGTTAGATGTTGGACATGTAATCAAGTTGGACATGTTGCTACCACATGTCACACATTGAGATGCTACACATGTAGTGGGTTTGGTCACAAAGCCCAAGAGTGTGCAAGTCAAAGAAGTTAACCGAGGAAGAGTCCTTCCTATACATAAGCAAGAAGAACCAATGAACCTTGGAAGAAGACCAATGCAGGAAGATTTGAAGATCATAAGACAAAGGCCTACAGTCAAGGATACTCTCAGGCATGGAGACATGAAGTTGATCAAAGAAGTGTTGGAAGTTCCAACAGCTCAGTTAGGTGCTGGACATGCAACCATGTTGGTCACATTGTTGCATATTGTCGTACAATGAGGTGTTATAGTTGCAGTGGCCTTGGGCACAAAGGTCAAGATTGTTGGAGTACATGGAAACAACTCTTGAGAAGTTTTCTATACATCTCATCAAGGAAAGCCAGTACAGATGAAGGAACAAATGTTGAAAGGACAGATGCCAAGAAGCAAGTATGGATGAAGAGGACCGAGAAGCTACAGATAGGAGAGGTTGATTAGAGAAAGGAGGATGGATGCCATATGACAACCCAAACCTAAGGTCTCTCAAAGACCTTAGCACACCTTGAGTTCATAAGGTTGGAGGATGAACTCAAAGGAGAAAGGATGGTTACTCCAGGAATACAGACATGTCCTAGGATCGTGCATATTGGCAGGGGGAGCAATGATCAGCAATTTCAAATGCATATATGTGGACACCCTTTGCCATTGATGACCGAGGGGGAGAGATGAAGACAAATGGGGAGCATGAGTTGTTGTCATCAATGACAAAAGGGGAGATTGTTGATGAAATTGTCATTGATGCCAACATGGACTTGCAATGGCCCACAGGTTGTCATTGATGCCACCAAGTCTCACTTGCAGTGCCTTGGACCCCTTACAGAGTGGCTTTGTGCCTTGGAGCACCTTGTACCCAATTGACAAGGTCCCTATACCCACATGGATGGATCTTGTAGCCACCACCTTGCTAAAGATGTTGATGGTGTTGAAGACCCTGGAGATGGTGTTGAAACCTTTGTGGATGATGGTGAATCCCTAGATGGGTTGGAGAAGCATTAATGACCCATTTTGTGGTCATTCATACTTTGATGGTGTCATGGTACCCCAGGAGAAGGTTTAGCAACCCTATAGGTGATGTTATGATGGATCTTGACCCTTGGAGGTCTCCTGGGGTGGTTGGGGTGGTTGAAGAATCCCTTGGACCCACATTTGATGGCTTAATGGTCCTTAAAGGTGATGATGTGGTCATTAATGACTTGATGAAGACTTGGAACCCTTGATGAAGATCTTGATGCTCATGTAGCCCTTGTTGGGGTCATGGAACCGTTGGAGATGGTCATTATGCATGAGAAGGTTTGGCACCCACATAAATTGCGGCATGATGACCCTTGGACAATATATGATCATTGATGGTGAATTTG
The DNA here is from genome assembly GCA_001517045.1 of Pseudotsuga menziesii. NCBI lineage: Eukaryota > Viridiplantae > Streptophyta > Pinopsida > Pinales > Pinaceae > Pseudotsuga > Pseudotsuga menziesii. Next base: position 540,662 of record LPNX010302304.1, read on the forward strand.
GAAATGATTTGGGTCTTGGAATCCATACATATGGTGGTTTGTAAGCCCATGATTGTTGGAGCCTTTGATATGATGGAATCTTTGGTCATGGCGCCCTCATCACATGGCAATGGAGTCCTATGTGATGGGCTTGAAGTCCATGGAAAGTATCTTGTTTAAATATTATATGATATCTTTGAAAAAGTCCTTGAAAACCCTGCATGTGGTGCCTTGGGTCTTGAACCCACACACTTGGTAGCTTGTTGATGGTGATGTATAGTCCTCTTTGTGGTTATATGGCAATTGAGATGTAGATGGAGGTAGAGCCCATGGAAGTGCCTTGATATGTTGAAGAAGACTTTGAATAAGTCTTTGAAACTCTTGTAATTGGTGGTATGGTCTTTGGCACCCGCATGTGTGGGGTCTTTGACATCCTGAACATATTGAAGAATTTAAGGGTCATGGAAAGCTTGTTACGAGGGTTATGTGGTGACATGATCTAGAGTTTATTTTGGTTTTTCTAATGTTTCTTCATCTTGTGATCTTCAAAAACATATGGTTCATGCTTTTGGGTTTCTCTTGCGATGACACATGTCTCTCATGGATAGAGTTCATCTTTGATCTTGATATGTGAGCCTCTATATTGGTATATATATTTGGAGTCATTATGGAGGCTATGATGATGATGTTGCATACCTTTATGCTATGATATGATACACTTTATGATGATACTGCATGTGATAGTGATGTACACTCTATGATGTTGATGCACTCATATACAATATGATATACATGCATACCATAGTGTGATGATGCTCTCCTATGCACTATGATGTATACTTGATGATGATGATGCATAAATAGTGCACACTGAGATGATTATGATGTATATTTGATGATGAGGATGCATACCCTATGACGACGATGCATGGCGATGCATGCCTTATGTTCAGTGAAAGCATAGCAAAGTTACGTGTTCAGTAATTGTGTATGATGAGGTGTACAATGATGTGTACATGAGCACATAGACCAACTTGACCAAAAATATTAATGAGCAAAAAAAAGTGACCAGCAGTGATGAGCAAAGTTGATGTGCAAAGATACTTGAGCAACAGTGATGAGCAGCAGTAATGAGCAGATGAACAAGTGTTGATGAGCAGTATTGATGAGCAACAATGATGAGCAGATGGACAGGTGTTGATGAGAAGATTGATAGAGAGGGATGAGCAGAGGTTGACAACAGTATTGAAGAGAAGGTGAATAGAGAATATTGAGAAGAGTGTTGCAGCAGTATTGATGAGAGTGATGAGCAGATGACCAACAACATTGATAAGAAGAGATTGATGTGCAGAGCAGAGGTTGGTTGTGCAGCTGAGCCAAATGATTGCTCGCAAGAAGAATCTTGCACTTGAGGATTGGACTCCTCAAACCCTTCTTAGTTGGAGCTAAGAAAACCAGGATGGGTCCTGTTATGAGAGTTGGTGCTCTTTTCATTAGTTGGTGTTGATTTTAGTCAAGAAGATTGTTGTCTTCCATGTACAATAAATAAAGATCAAAATTCCATATATTTTTGTGTCTCTTTTGATGTGATGTTGTGCTTATGACTCATGATGAATTTGATTATGCAATTGATGACATAATGATTGATATGCTCTGATTGACTAAAAGAAGGTTAAAAGTTTAAAATTTCTCACACATTGATTCACCCCCCCTCTCAGTGTGGCCATTGTGTCCAACAGACTCTGGAGATACAATTGCAGGAGTGTTATTACAAAAAAACCAAGAAGGCCATGAACAGCCAATTTCTTTTATGAGTAGGAATGAGAGATGTTGAACTAAATTACACCTCAATCGAAAAACAAGCCTATGACCTGGTAAAATCCTTGAAGCATTTCAAACTTACATCGGATACTCAAGGGTTATAGCATATGTCCCATATCAGGCAATTAAGGATGTTATGTCCCAACATGATAGTATTGGGGTAAGAGGTAATTGGATATCAAGGATTCAACAATATGATTTGGAAATAAAACCCATCAAGATTGTTAAGGGATGGGGCCTTGCCCAAATCATTTCAAAAGGAAAACCACCGATTGAGGCGAGTCTTGAAGGAATAATGGTGTTGTATATAGACGAAGAGCCTGAATGGTATAAGGACATTATCTTCTACTTGAAATTTTTTAAATTTCCTGATTACCTGGTTGATCACCAGAGAAGAGCCCTGAGATTAAAGGTGTCTAAGTATGTGTTAACGCAAGACAGGTTGGGATGGAAAAACTCCAATGGGATAATATTGAAATGTGTGAATCCTCAATAAGCCCAAGAGATTATGAAATATTTGCACGCAGGTGTGTGTGGTGGTCACTATGCTCCTAGAACTACTGCATCCAAAATTATTAGAGCAAGATATTATTGGCCCACAATGTTTAAAGATGTGCACTCTTTTGTAAGAATTTGTCAAGAATACCAATCTTTTTCTAGGAAACCTAGATCACCTGCCTTGCCTTTGTCTCCCATAGTAGTAGAAGCTCCTTTCCAACAAAGGGGAATGGATTTCGTGGGACCATTTGACCAAAATTCGAGTAATGGGTATAAGTACATTTTAACATGCACATAATATTTTACTCAATGGGTTCAATCTATCCCCACTAAGAAGGCCACAACAAAGGTAATAGTGAAGTTCTTGGTAGAATACATTGTGTCTAGATATGGGTTTCCTGTGAAGCTTACTATAGATAATTCCAAGGCTTCCTGCAAAAGTGAAATGACATATTTTTGTGCAGATCATGGTATTGTGCTATCCCATTCTTCAAATTACTATCCCAAGGAAACGGATTGGTCGAATCTAGCAACAAAAACTTGATAAAATTATTAAAGAGGAAGGTTGGAGAAAACAGAAGATGTTGGGATACCAAGTTGAAGTATGCCTTATGAGAAGATAGAACAATGGTTAAAAGGATAACAAGGAAGTCCCCATTTGAATTGGTATACGGGCAACATTGTAGTTTACCAGTCAGCCTCCAAATACCAATTTACGAATTGTTACAACAATGCTCATTTGATCAAGAAGCAATCCAGTTAAGAATGGATGAACTAGTTGAACTTGATGAAACCAGAATAGAATCTTTCAATAGGATGGTTAATAGAGAAAGAATGAATAAAGGGTGCTTTTGACCAGAAAACCAAAAGTGTGATTTTTGGAGTTGGAGACGTAGTCCTTTTGTGGGATAAAAACAAGGAGAAACCTGGAAACCACGGAAAGCTAGATAAATTTTGGATGGGTCCCTATCGAATAGGAAGGATCACTAGAAGGGGGTTATTTTGGTTATAAACTTTGGATGCAGATGAATTGGAATTTCTCGTAAATGGGATACTCCTCAAGCATTATTTCCTTCCATGCGAGGATATGACTTAGTAAGACCATCCCCTCCTGTTTAGCTTAGAGTAGGAACTTGAATAATCTCTTTTGAGCAGTAGGATTGAGTCTTCAGTGTTGCATGGTCCCAAGTCTTTGAGTCATTGTTACCTTTTGTCCGAGTCTTCCTTAACTACTTAATAGTTCTTAGATCAAATATTTTATTTCAGCACTTTACTTTCCACATTGATATTTCAGCATTTACTTTTCAGTATTTTATTTCCAGCACTCTATTTTATTTTATGCCACATGTACTACTGGGAAGTGTTGCTTCCATCATGCACAGAGATAGGTTTCACTAAAGATGGAGCAGTAGATTGGGTGTATTTTTTTAGCGTTGCTACGTACTAGAGATATATGAGGTTCTCATGTGCTCTCTCCCTTAGAGCATCTGTCCCGGTTGGAGCCAGATGTTGTCACATATATAATAGTTGGGCTACTTTTGTTCCTGAGTAGTACTGAGCAGTTCTTTGAGCCAGTCCTTTACTATGAGATTAGCAGGTGATAAGCCACCAATTGATGATCTCCCACTTTCAGCAAATCCAAAGTATCCAGATTGATCGGTTCTATGCCATGACTACGCCTCATGACCCTAGATTTGATGACTGAGTTAGCCATCCTTTCATGACCCAGAGCAGAGATTGTTACAGTGCCCATGATATGTAGCAACAACAGTTGTTCCGATGATCTTCAGATTGGTTTCAGATCCATTGCAGGTATATGACCCAGGTGATATTATGGTTTGTGCATGTGGATTTTGATGTTGCTCTGTTACCTATTCTAGCAGTGAGACTTGGTTAACATTGGTTATATGTTGGCGATACTTTATCTACTTGGAATCTAAAGTATAAATGATCTAGCTATTATGTCTGAGAGATTATTTTGTATACTCATTGGCCTTGCCCTACTCCTAGTATGGATTTGGTCATTTCCCTTTCGGACATAGCTTGCTAGTCTTGGCACCACCTCCACTATCTCCGTCCATTCGTTGCCTTCCCTTGTTGTTTATCAACCTTGACTTGTAACTTGACTAATGGTATCTAGGATTTCCCCCACCTTCACCTCTATATTGGAATAGGTCTCCATGTTTAAATTGTGTCACGGTGTTGGTTTATGTGATGCTTGTCACAGGGATGGTCTTCCTTTGGGTCTTGAACACAAGCAGTCTTACCCAAAAGTGATTTTAGACACTAAGGCATCAGAGCTTAATGTTATTCTAAATGGATGCCCTGACAGCAAAGCAAAAAGTGTCTTTAGACACTACTGCAAATAAAAGCAAAACTAGTCATTGGCCAAGAGATGAGCTCTCATCCATTGTATGGTGTAAGGCTCATTTACCCCCACAAGGTTTTAGGGTGAGGTAAACCGGTCAAGGCTAAGCCTTAGTCATTTTCTGGAACCTAGAAGGCTTTCCAGGGCATCTGCTCTTGTAGACTGGCAAGTTAATAAAAATAAACACATTCAAATAAAGTTGATGGCTAGAGGATGAGCACTCACTGTTTGTACAATGTATGGCTCATTTTCCCCCACAAGGAAATAGGGTGATACTGACCCCCAAAGGTCATGTCTTTGTCATTTTCTGGAAGCCCAGAAGGCTTACCAGGGCACCTGCCTCTAGAGGTTAGCTAGTGTACATTGTTGTGCAAATAAATTTCTTAAAATTTGCTTGTCTAGAGACTAGTGGATCCTTCTCATCATTCCACCCATTTGTGAGACACTGTTATTCCCTATTGTTCACCTAGTCCAACTTATGTGTTGTGTGGATCCCCTTGTCCTTTATCCTAGATGCTTACAGTGTCGAGTGTCAAGTCATTCCCTTGGCCTTACCTGTTTCATTCACTTTCACCCTTGACTAGCAAATGGCTAAATCTATAAATGAGTATACACTGGAGGTTCTTGTTTAAAGCAGCTAATCATTTTGATTTAGATTATTATATATGCATTTTGCTTATACTCGTCAACAGAATCTACTTTTACTTGAGTCTCACTGTTAGCATAGATAATTGAGCATGCATGTCCATTTTGTAATTTGCGTTATCAAATTTTAGCACTTGAGTCATTATTTGATCAGACTTGACCTAGTCAACCTAGTGTTGACCAAGCTAGGAGTAGGTCCCAAGATGAGATTTAGACCGATGGTAATGGATGATGATTATTTATGGTCTATAGGTGTCCATTAGATATATCCAGGATTCAGATGGTGATTTGCTACGATGGTTTGTATTATTTTTGTGATTATCAACATTTACAGGCCTCTGATGTATCTTTTTGATGGACATATTGGGTATGAGTAATCATTCCTAGTTGATATGGACATTCTAAGTCCATTGGTGTAGCTAGTTTTTAGTTCGGGCAATTGCAGGGGAGATATGGGTCTTTTAGCCTTTCTGCAGCAGATTTGCCCTGGGAAATTAAAAATAAAATGCAGTGCGAAAAACAGTGATATCTCCTAGGGCGCCAGAGGGAATATAGGGGTGCAACCAGTCGATTGCACCATACTGCTACGGTTCCAGACACATTCGTGTAGTCATTTGGCTTCAGTTTTTGGTCCCGGGTGAGATATTGCCAGTTTTATGTTCCCAAGGCAGAATTTTGATGATTAAAATTAAATATTAAGGAAATCGATTTGGGATAATGAGGCAAAGAAATGGCATGGAATTGGTCTGAGGCATAGTATTTGGGTCACCTTCATCATCCGGCATCAGCTTCACTTCACATAGTGTCACGTACCCATACCACGTTATCATGCAGAATTAAAAATTTCATTGAGAACCTTTACTGTTCATCGAAACATAGGACATGGCCGCGAACCACTTCTCAACATTTCCAACATTGTCACGCTCCCTCTTGTCTTCCATTGATCAGTTCTACGATTTGCAAGGAAAGATCTCAGAGTAGATCAGATGGCGGACAGAAATAGCAACGAAAAATCAGCGATCACAAACGGTCCCGAATCTGGAATCAAATCAACGGCTAAGATTCATCCCGCAAAAATCGACGACGCGGAAAACTTGAATTGCAGGATCGAAAAGTTACGAAATTCGCAATCTCACGTCTCACATCCCGCATCGAAAACAGATTAACGGCAGAGAATAATCCCGCAAGAATCGACGATGCGGAAAACTTGAGTTGCAGGATCGAGAAATATGGAAATCACGATCCTGCATCCCACATCCCGCATGCGGAAAGGTGCATTGCGGAACGAAAATTGCGGAAAGCTGTAATTCACAAAAAGACATCTCTGCATCCCACAAGTTGCGGAAGGAAAAATTGCAGAAACCAAGATCTACGAAACTGGCATCCTGCATCCCACAATCCTGTATCCCGCAAATTGCGGAAAGGAAGATTTCTAGCAGAAAACTCAACTTTTTAACTGAAGTCTTGGATCGATTTAATCATTCAGGCCATCACCAATCAGGCCAATCTAACCCTACAACTTAGTTTAAAAATGCATTGAAGGAAACATACATAGATGCCTATAGTGCAGTTATTCAAGGAACAATGCATCAATTCAACACAACATCATGTTCATCACATTCCATCAAGCAATTACAATGCAAGAAATACAATTGTAGAGATTAACATAGACAAGTACACTTATCTTGAGAAGAACTTGTCTCGCAACCAGCTATGTCGTTGGAACGTTCCACCCAACCATAGGCCAGTGCACTCATCAATCTCTCAACGACGCTGCCACCCCTGAGCAGGGCATGATTTCCTCCATGAATAAGGGAACACTAGCAGACTCATACATAGCCAAGGGTGCAATAAAACTCAGCCAAGCCAACACAGTTGGGTTTATAAGGCTGCAAAGGAAAACAAACCAACAGATGGGTTTCGCAGGCCACTCAGCCAAGCCATCTCACAGTTGGGTTTCACAGACTGTTCACAGTCAAGCCAACATTCACCTTAAGGACCAGTCAAGCCAACAAATGGGTTTATCAGACTATACAGAGTCAAGCCATCTCACTACGGGATTTATCAGGCTACCTAGCCAAGCCAGCATTCACAGTTGGGTTTATCAGCCTATCCAGCCAAAGGTTACTCACCACGTCAAACACAACAAGACACAGCCAAGCCAACAGATGGGTTTCTCAGGCTACCGGCCAAGCCATCTTTCCAATTGGGTTTATCAGGATTCTAAGGCAATGGGCAGGAAAAACTGCTAAGCTACTGAGCCCTTCTACAAATCTAAGAACACCTTCACAAGACCTATTTGACTTGGCTTCCCGACTTCCTACATACCCAACACAAGGAATTGTCCCCTTCTCTGCTCCACAATCCCTCAGGCTACACCTTCCCTTCCAGTACTCTTCAGGATGTGCATAACAAGTTCACCAGCCACTCTTATCTTATTGTGAGGTTCCACACTAGGTTTATCAAGCACATTCTACGTCTCTCCCATTCCTAATTCTTGTACATAGTTCAGACCTGAACCAGGATACACAACCCAACAACCACAGGGAGACTCAACAACACTGGATTTACTCTGGAACACGAGTAACAAGGTCTCATACACTTTGTAGTTCAATATAACGCTACAACACAGCAATCACGGTCTCACCAAGGGAAAACGCTTGCAGAACGCGAAGGATACACACAGGAAGAACTCAGTTGCCCAAGAGCTTCCACCCAAATAGAGAGAATGATGAATGATCAGTTAGACATCCCGCAACTCCCAAAATGTGAATCCAAAACAAAGACGTAATGCGTGAGTGAAACTGGCATACGGTTATGGTTGTTTTTCTTGCCCATGAAGTTAAAACACGACATTCAAAACTGGGTGCTTTGCCCAATTCGAATTTTCCCTTACTCTTCTCCTTCCCTGCAATAACTACCTCAACCCCATTCTGGCAGAAATAAATGGTTGGGAAGAAAGACAAGAAAAAGGGTAGTTGACAATTTTAATGGGATTTCCCCATGACACATGGCTTTTCCCAAACTGGTTCAATGTTAACATTCCCTCCCCCTTATCCTTAGGAAAATCATGCCCCCATCTCATTTTCCGTTGCATTGACATAGCTGGCTGTGGGTTTTTCATTAATTCGCATATTTACATGATGTTTACAAACATGCTTGCCTTAACACATAAGCCATAGGCATCAACCATGATCGCCTATATACCAAACATTAATCAATGAAAGGGCCTTGGCCTTGAGCTCCTTGTCATGATTCCATATAATATTTACATCATATACATTAATGCAACGGGGTCAAAACCAGGGTGTTACACATGGGGTCCACAGGTCCTTGATTTATTCAATTTGGGGGTGTTTTGATATATTTTGAGGGAGATGTCCTAGTGATTTTTATCACTCCTTTGAATATTTGGCCACCACACCTTTTGTTGTGCCATGGACCCATGCTAGTGAAGGACGTTATAACCTCCTAGCCCCCACCACGTGCTATCTTATGTTTATTGGTCATGTTTATGTGGTGCACCCCCTCATTGGGCATTTCTAGTGGTGCGCCCCCCTTATATTATTGAGTTGATCCGTGTATGATGTATCCGGCTAATCTTAGCTGTTGATTAGACTGTTTTTATCTTTTTGACCACGACCCTTTATCTTTTTGGATTTAGGTTTTATGTACTTGAGAGATCTATATATTGAGATGCTCTCTCATTTGTAAAGGGACTTTTGGCTCTGGGAATATTGAATACAAGAATTTTTTTGCAGAAACTCTTGTAAGCTTTGTGAATCTATTTGGATGTGATTGTTATGCCTCTTGCTTAGACATTTCGGTGGATCTTGGATGCAAACAAATATTTTTTTGTGGTAGTCGTACTGATCTTTTGCAGGGTAGTGAATTGGTTGGAGGAGATTGCTAAGCGTCTTGCATCGTCTTCTAGTCAAATCGTTTCATCTTCAGGGAGTTCTTCACTTGTCAATTTGTACATTGGGTCTCTTTCTGTAGATGTCATACGTAGCTTATCTTTTTCATCCGTGAACAAATCTCTTTTGTAGTTTGATTTTGCAGGTGAAGAAGAGGGGCGTACTATCTCAATTGGGCGTTTTGTCTTTGTTTCCTGCCAGATCTAACTCGAAATTATAACTCAGTGGAAGGATCATCGGCATCCAAGGTGGCCGCTTCAAACAAACCCACCCTATACATACAAGAAAAACCCTATGCGGAAATCTGCTGGCGAGATTCAGCCATTGATTCCTTTTGTGTGCACCTATCCTTGTCTATCTTGTATAGACCACTGATAAGCCGACACGAAGTATTTTCAGGTATGATCTGCAAGGTTAGTATTGTTTTTTAGTATTTTCATCCATTTGTCCATTTAAAACCCTTTCTCCAAACCCTAGTTTTGTAGATCTGATAGATCTTGTGGGTTTTTTATGACGACCATCAAAACCCACTTGGAGATTGTTAAATAAACCCTAGATTTCAAATTTCACATAAATTGGACTCCATTTTCCCCGGTATCTAGCACTAGTCTCTCTAGGTGGGGGCGCCCCTTTGGGTGGGTGGCCAAATCTTCAGATCTATCAGTTGGGTATGCTTGAACTCACTCGATTTTCATAGATCTATCCTTTAAGTGTCCTGATCTACTCACTACTTGCCCCGATCTACTCTTTTGAGTACGCCATGTCCACTTTCACATAAACCCTAGGTGGGTCCCATTAGGATTTTCATTCGTGTGGATAGATATTTTCAAATCTATCAGGTGGGTATGCTTGAACCCACTTGATTTTCAAAGATCTATCTTACAAGCATGCTGATCTAGTCATTTCATGCCCTGATCTACCTTTTTGGGTCCACTTTGTTCACTTTTGCATAAAATCCTAAGTGGGTCATTTAGGTTTCTCTTACATGTGGCTGGATCTTTCTAGATCTACTTTGCTTGACTCATTGTGGTATTTTCCTTATCAAGTTGGATCAGTTTCCCTATTCTCTAAACCTCCCCAACTTCACCTTAACCCCTATACCACATCTATTTCCTAGACCTAGACTACCTCACTCATTATCTCTCTCTTTTACCCATTGATTACCCTTAGGAGTGTCTTGAGTAGGTTCGCTAGCCCTTTTAGGCTAGTAGGGTCTCCCCCTTGGTCATTCTCCAAAATGATCTAAAGTGACAAGAGTCTGTCTGGTGTGACAACTACCCTTCATTCGTAGTAGACGAGGTCCTTGCGGTGTCACCGGTTGGCTACCCCACCTCTATCGTCTCGGATGAGATACCTTTAGTGGGTAGCTACACATTGTGTGATAACAGTACCTTTATTTTATATTGCTTGTGCATAGTGCCACATGTTTCTCTTGCATAAATTTCTAATTTTTAATTGTCTAATATGCATATGACTCACCTACCTTCCCTTCTCTTTTCCAAATCAAACTCACACGTGCACACGAAATGTCAATGCCGTTCTAATTAGATCATGCATTTAAATAAATGTGAATGCTACCTTTAATTCAAATGTTTCTAATGCACATTATACTTAACTTTATCCCGTTCTAACTTATTTTCATACTTTAAAAGTTAAATCTATCTTTATCATGAATAGCATTTCTATTTAAACGAGTTCACACAGGTTTAATTTGCACAAAGGTTTCGTTATTCAATCATCATCATATTGAGATCATAAATCAATACAAAAAGTTTTTTTTTTTCAAGAAGAAAAAGCCTGTCCTTGTTATTCTTATTAGGAATCAAAGGGCATTAATAGCACCAACCCTAAAAGGGTTACATCACAGAGAGAATACAGCTCGTCAGGAGAAAATCACATCCAGTCGCAGCCGGGGGGAAAGGCATGCAATAGAGTGTAGATTCCCATCAGTAATCTATCTCATCATATAGGGGATCGATCTCAACCAAACCCATCTACCGTGAACCAAAGGGATCAGTTTAGCAATCTAAAAGATGCCACTCAATGATCAGCAGAGCAAGAATCCAATTGAGGATTAATATCCTCATAGCATGACTTAAATGAGATGAAAGGTGTCATATGAGACCAAATGGTCATCCATAAATTCAAAATAACAACCAAATCCCGGAGAAAGAGAGAGAGCAGTTTTAGATAGACAGTCTGCAATCCTATTGTGTTCACGGTAGATGTGGCTGAAAGAGAGATCCTGAAAGCTAGAAATAAGCTTTTGAGTTTCCTGACACCAGTGTAGAAGTTCCGGAGGGGAGAGAACAGTGGATCCCTTGGCCCAATTGATGATGACCTTTGAGTCACCGAATATGTGGGATAAGGGGATCCCCATCATCTGGGAAGAGAGCAGAAGAGCCCACAGGCCAAGTAATTCTGCTTTTGTATTGGAGCCATATCCAACCCCCAGCGCGAAATCCAGATGGTGTGCCTCATTTAAGTACAAGCTGTATTCGACCCCTGCTGCTGAAGATGTAGAAGCACCATAAAAAAAACACAAGGGAAAGTCAAGCATGGAGGAAGCCCAATCTGTCTAATTTTTTGTGATAGGCCTTTGTGACAGACTGAGAGGAATTCAACTGAGCAGAGTATAAAATCTGATGAAAAATGCCGAGGACAATCTTTTTTTTCCCATCAAAAATAGCATAGTTCCGAGATTTCCAGATTGCCCACATCATATGGTGTGGGATATAGCAAAGGGCTGAGTGTCGTGGGTAAGTGGCAGCCCAATAATCCATAAAAACAGCAATAGAGTCCGCGCAAGGAGGAATAGTCAGCTGGAATTGATCACAAATAAGATCGAGAACACTCTTCCAAACCATGCAGTGGGAGAAAAGGTGAATGACAGTCTCCTCGTTTGAGAACCACATGGAACAAATACCTAAGCCAGACTTTCCCCTTCTATGTAAATTATCCCAGGTAAGGACTTTATTCCTTAATACCAACCATAAAAAACATCCAATTTTGTGCAGAAGAGTACCTGACCATAAAGTATTGTGCACTTGATTTCCCATAGCCGAAGCGAAAGATTTTACAATACAGTCGTATACATTATCAGCAGAGATGGTACCATCTTTTTTGTTGTATTCCCAAACCAGAGAATCAGATTGAGTTGTAAGACGAATACCATTGAGTACCAGATTTCTAGTATATGTGTTGTAAGCTTCTTTCCATTCTCCATCCAAATATAACTCCTCAGCCGAATACCAGTATTGTTGGGAGTCCGGTAAAGTGTTGTGTGCCTAGGCGAGAGTTTTAATGTCCAGGTCTTCTAAATAAGATCTCAGACCTTCCGGTAGGAGGAAAGAGGAAGAGATACCAATCACTGGGTCGATACCAATCCAAATATCAGCACTATTTCCTACCTGCCATGCAAGTTGGCACCCCAACCAGGGAATAGTCTGTACAAAACCCCTCCAGATAGCAGAAACACCACGAGTGCTGAATTTTTTTCCTCTAAGCCATGATACCACAAAGAGCTGCTTCAAGTATTTAGAAGAGAGGACACGATGCCACAGACTATCATTGAAGAGTACCTTCCAGATATTTTTGAGGCGAAGGGCAATATTGAACCAATGGAGATTTTTTATCCCCCATCCCTCATATTTCTTTGGCCAAGAGAGATCCGACCAGCTAGCCAAGTGAAATCTGCGCTTATTTTCCGAAGATCCCCATAAGAAAGCAAAGGTAATGCTCCTAAGCTTGTGCAAGATAGTGATCGGAATAGGAGCGAGTCCCAGCCAGTATACCGGGATACTAGAGAGAACAGACTGGACAAGAATCAGTCGACCACCCAGTGAAAGCATCTTATGGGTCCAAAGATTGATTTTTTTCTCATATTTTTGAACCAACCAATTCCAATCCCTGGTTCTGTAACCAAGGGGTTTAATGAAAAAACCAAAATACTCGAAGCCAGTAAGAATTGGTAACTTCCGATATGGGAGGATTTTGGAAATGTCCAAGAAGTCCGATGCTTCAATATTATTATAGAGGAAACAGGACTTTTCCAGACTGATACACATTCCAGAAGCTTTGCAGAAAGTTTCAAGAATGACATCAAAAGCTGCCCATTCCAGAAGAGAACCAATACCCATAAGAATCACATCATCCACGAAAAGAAGATGGGTCAAAGCAAGAGAGGGTGAAATCTGGATACCATGAATAAGTCCATGTTTCGAGCATCGGAAATTAATAGGCTGAGACCTTCTATGACCAGGATGAAGAGCAAAGGAAATAGAGGGCATCCTTGACGGATGCCCCGAGAAGTCGGGAAAAAATTAGATGGGGTTCCATTGATCAATACTGCAAAAGTAGCTGAGGATAGGCAGCCAAGTATCTAGTTAACAATCTGGAGGGGAGCCCCTATCTGGATCAGAATGAGATGGATGAAGGTCCAGTTGACACGGTCGAAAGCTTTAATCAAGTCAAGTTTTAGGATGAAAGCACAGAGGTTCTTTGTTTTAATAGAGTGGAGAGTTTCCTGAACAATTCCAATAGGCTCCATGATTTGACGATTTTTTAGGAACCTAAATTGTTCCTGTGAGATACCAGAGTCCAGGAAGGGTTTAATTCTGACCGCAATAACTTTACAGATCAATTTGTACAGGAGATTACACAAAGAGATGGGTCTAAAGTCAGCGAAGGTCGAGGGATTATCTTTTTTGGGTATCAGAGCAAGGAAAGTTGAGTTCAGAGAGGGGGGAATAAAACCAGAGACTCTAGTGGAGTCAACAACAGACAGAAGTTCATTGCCCAAGAGTTCAAAAAAGTGCAGATAGAACTCAACGGGCCAGCCATCCGGGCCTGGGCTTCTATCTTTTTTGAAATATTTTAGAGTAGACTCAATTTCCCCAAGAGAAAACGGGCAGGTAAGTTCTGATGCATTCATCTCTAGAATCATCCTGGGATATAGCAAGACAACCTTGAGTTGTTGAAATAAACAGGTACCTCCATCATCTTTAAATATATTAGCAAAATGTGTAAGACCCAGATCTTTGAGGGCAGCCTCATCCTCATATATATTACCATCCTTGTCTGTCAGGGACCATATCGAATTTTGATTCCACCGTCCAGAAGCCAACATGTGGAAGTATTTAGTATTCGAATATCCCTGTAGAGCCCATTTTGTTCGACTTTTTAATTGCAAAGTAAGGAGATAATGATTCAAGATCAGTTTTCTATCAGACCTCAGTTGGGCTAAATGGGCCAAATCCTCAGTGGATAGGATCCCGTTTGACGAGCCTGAGAGGAGGGAAGTGATGGCCTGATCGATTTTGCAGTAATCATTATCAATCCGAGCCTGTTTATCCTTGATCCAAACTTTGGCTTCATTTTTTAGGAAACGGAGCTTGTGGTGGAGAGAGTCGAGACCAGAGGCATGGTTACCCTGGGGGAGGAGGGGCCACCTCACCGACAACCAATCAGTAAAAGCAGGGTCATTGAGCCAAGAGCCGTTAAACTTGAACGGATAGTTGGAGGATGCTCTTTGCTTGTTCCATTCAAAGACAATAGGATAGTGGTCAGAAATGTCGGAGCACTGTGTCCAAACCCTATGGATCCCCAGAGAAGGAATCAAAGAAGCCGAGATCAAAAATCTGTCTAATCTCTTACTAATACCCTCAGCTCCTGCACGACCATTACGCCACGTTGGACCAGCATACTGAGGAGCCAGATCCACCAGACCCAGTGAGTCAAACAGGGATTGGAAATGGCTAGATAGGGGATCGGGAGAAGCCTTATGACCCCAAATCTCAGAAGAGTGCAGAGTGAGGTTTAGGTCTCCACCCAAAACCAGATTAGGATAGATGAGGAAACCACTTTTATGCGTTTTTTCCCAGAAGAATTCACGGTCTTTATAGGGGCCATAAATATTTAGGACATCGATTGGATAGGAAAGTCCACGGAAGGAGGCCTGAACCAGAAGGCCTGCACAAGTCTGGTAGGCTCGGCACCTGACCTTATGAGGATTCCAGGCAGTGAGGAGACCACCCGAGAGGCCTGAAGCGCCAATAGCACAAAATTCCCAAGAAGGGAGAAGTTTGGAGAAAGCAAGTAAAGCCGGGGATGAGTTGCACATTGTTTCCTGAAGGAGAATCATATCCGGGCTAAGAGAGCGAAAGAGAGAACGGAGGCAGTGTGTTTTGGCCTTACCTCCAAGGCCCCTAACGTTGAGGGAGACAAGCTTCATAAAGGATCATTAAGGAGGGGAGACATTGCTCTAAGTCCCCAAGAAGGCACGCTACGGGCTGCATCTTTTATGCGAACAGAGAGAGGAATGTAAGGAGGGGAGGCAGAGGAGAGGTCCACCTGCAACTTATCCTTCTTATCCCTTTTTTCCCTGACCGTAACATTGGCAAAACGAATGGAGTTCAGGTGAAGAGTAGAAGGAGAGGTCGGAGTTGTAGCTGTGAAAATGGAGAGTGATTTTTTTAGAGAGGGGTCTGTGAAAGAAGGAGAGGAAGTGGGGCTAATGGAAGAAGGAGGATGCGACGGGGGAGATCGAGAGTGTGTAAGTGGTGGGAACTCAACAAGTGAGGACAAAGAGGGCAGAGGCATAACCGGAGTGAGTGGTGCCAAAGATAGATTATGCATCGTTGCTGTGGTTTGAGGAGGAGAAGAGCAGTCCGAATTCAGAGTGGGTGCACAAGCAATGTGAGGGCTCAAAGCAGGGGGGAAGGGCTCGTCAGGAGAAACCCTATCTAGGGACAGGTCATGTAAAGAGGATTGAGAAACCAAAGATGGGCAGGTGGCCTAAGAGGGATCTGGCTGAGGTCCTTTCGAGTGAGATATAATCAACTCATCAATGGCGTCCAAATAAGAGTCTGATACATATTTAATGACATCAAAGTGAATCACGACTTATTCATAGGTCATATATAATCAACATATTATATGGATGTAGGTAATCATACCATATCATTGAAAGGGTTTTAAATCATAACTAGCCATACCAAGGCGCGTTTATTCAATAGTACCAAGTCTTCCAAATATTTGGAACACCTTCAAAACAAGAAAAAATAGATCTAGTCACAATGGGGCTTTATATTAAGGCTATGGTTTCCACATGCACATTTTAAACCTTTTGAATATGCATGTGTTACACAACTACCCCGACATCCTGAGTGCAATAAAATAAAAACTTGTGTGTTTTTCTTGGTTTTAGAACATGTGTGTTTATTGGTTTTAGATCATAGCAAGGGTGCTACACATGTCTACCCCTGCATCCTAAGTGCAAGTAGACCATATTGTATTTAAGAACTTGGAGAAATTTAATGTCTCATGATAAACAGAGTTTTGTGTAATTTGAAGTAAGTAGTTATTCTATGTTTTGAGGAGTAGTTGAGTTGATTAAGGTTGTGACACATTAATCCTTATGGGCAACTCTTCCACATTCTTATATTGTAAATCCCTTATTCTCCAGTCACATAAGAGACAATAGATAGTAATTGTCATTTACATTATCTTTTGGGGGTTTTATTTTTTTATTCTTCATGTTTTTTTTCCTTCTACCTACCTCCACCCTCAACTCTTCCCTATGGATAAAAATACCGAATACCCCATCTCCACCCCCAACTCTTCCCTATAGGCAAACTAACCAAGAGTCCAACAAGTTATGATGTGCTATCCCACACCACCACATGGCATTTGCCTTCCTTTTAGATCAGAATTGTGATTTCTATATTTGTTTTAGATATTTATTTCAATTCCTTTAATTTAACGAGGGACAAGGATTCATCATGTGTTTTCTTTTTTGAAATGTCATTATGCCTTCTTGGAGCGTAAGATCTCCTTATTACAATTTACGTAAGAGATTAGAGGAACTCATCTATAATTTAGCACATCCATTTGTATGAATGGTTCTGGTTAGTTTCAGGTGCCCATATGTGTGCTCCAATAATACGGCGTCCTTCTTAAACTTTATGTAAGACATGTGCAACTAGAATTTGTGCTTCTCTGTCTTGTATTCCCTTGCATCTTTCCAATTCCAAGAATGATTATTATTTCTAATCAGTTTCAAATACCATGCACCCACAAGGATATTGTGTGATCACCCATGTAATTCTATATTTTTCCATTTCTTCCCCATTGATACCAAGTTTTGGTGGTAAGGGGTTTTGTCATGTATGTCGAAGTCTATGGTCCTAATCCCAAGTACTGATATCTATAACATCATGATGATTGATCTCTCTCACATCATGCATTGGGAGGAACATGATTCAAATAAATTCAAAGTAATTACTTAATTACTTGTCATGTAGTTAGATCTATTCCCTCTCGTTCAGTGTATATCATGTCATTAGATGGCTTCTCACAGGAACAATCTACTTAATTTAATCTTCTTTGGTTATGCAAGAAGAAAATCCAAATAAACAATGGTAGTGCATGTAAAATATCAAAATAACAATCTGTTCATGTTCATGTAGTGTATTATTATTATTGCTCCTTCTTCTACATAATTCACACCGGCTTATAAATTATCATCTTTCCAGACTTTACTTTATTATTATTATATACACCAACACCTTGCATCATTCAATGTATTCTCACTCATCTATTATATATTATATAACTGGATGGATTTGTATCACATAGGAAGAATTCAGTGTTCAATGTTCATTACGTAATTAGAAAATCCAAATGAGCAATTGTAGGCCATGTCAAAATTGAAAATAACATTCCATTGATGTTCATAGCATAACGATTCTCATTATTCTTAAGCTATATGACTCTGCCTTATAGTCATTCAAAGACTTCTTCGTTAACATTATATATACCAATTCACGGGCATCTGTCTCTTGGAATCCATTGTGTTTCATGTATTATGATTATCTATATAGAATTGTATAGGAATATCAATTTTATGTAAGGTCATAGGAGCAAAATCTGTCGAAACAACTAGAAATAAAAAAAGGGGCATTAAATAGAAAAAAGACCTTCGATTAAAGTCTGCAACTTGTTAATATCAAATCACCAGCCTTTGTAAAATCACAAAAAAAATACAAATAAAACAAGTCTTAACATAAAATTCATGAGGGGTACCATATTAACATTAATATTAAAAACCATACATTATATGGCATATGGAGTCGAGACCTCAGAAAATATGGCAATTAACCATGCCAAATACATAATTTGTCGTCGTCAAATTCGTACATTAAAAACCATATATAATATGGCATATGGAGACTTTATGAAGACCTCAGAAAATATGGCAATTAACCATGCCAAATACATAATTTGTCGTCGTCAAATTTGTACAAAGGTTTCATGATTGTACACAGGATTGATGCGCTCATTGGGTGCATGGCAAGATGTTGATGCACTCTGTGGGCGCATGATAGATAATGTAAGGAATTGAAAAAAAATATTGTCAACCTTGAATATATGGTATTTGACCACCTTAAATAGATAATTTGTTAGGGTTGAATTCATACAAGGTTTCGTGATTGCATGTTGGATTAGTGTCTTGGGTGGGTGCATGGCAAGAGTTTGATGATCTCTATGGGCACAGGGAAAGTAATGTGTGACACACAGATTTTACAATTTCTAACATTGTACTTAGTTTTCACTCGAGATAAATGGTGTTAGGTTACTAACTTACTGTTGGAATCGAGGGGGTGTTCTTGGTTATGTTATGTGGACTTAATTTCCTTATTGTGTGGAAACCTCTATTATGATTTGATACTATGTTTAAATTTTGGTGTAAGGAAATGAACAAAAAACTGAAAGAGGTTTCCTGGATCTAGTATTTAAACTTCAATCTTAAAAATAATCTGAAATATTAATTCACAAAAGAAAATAGCAGACAACATTACAACTCGCTTCAACCCAACACACTAAGGAGCCTAAGAGAAAAGATACCAAACATATGCCAACAAGTTCCAACCCTTAGGGCACACTTATCCAAGAATAAACTAGATCTGTAATCACTTTAATCACCGCAAATTTATAACAATGAATCTGCTTTGTTATCTTCAAGAAATATGTTAAATATTAGTTTTTCTTAGAGGTCTCCACTCGCTCTAAGAAGTTCAGATCCCAAATCGACCACAATATTCACTAATCCCAGATGAAATACACTTCAATCAAAATTAGAATTTGCAGCACATGAAATCCTTACAACTCACAAACAATCAGACAATCACACATATGACTCAGAAATTATCTTGGAAACCCCAATGGGGAAAACCAGCTACAGTGGGACTTTCTTCTTTCCCGAGCCCAGAGCAAATAAAATATAGAAGAAGTACAATAAGATTTAGAGAAGCAACTAGTGAACCTGAAGGGCCAAACCCCTAGATCTGCAGCAGCTGCAACTACTGCTCTTGGATAAAGCGCCCCCAGCAGTACACTCTCACATTGGACCTTTCAAATCTGACTCTGCCAATCACTGGATGTTGTACACTCTGTCTAACTCTCAGAATGATACTCCCTCATCCCTCTGCTCTGTACTCCAGAAGATGAACAACGTCCTCAATCACTAAAAACGTCTCCCAGCTATACAGTTACACCCTCACTCCTCTGAGGCACATCTCAGCTATCAATTTGAATCTGACTGATCACTGAAGGCCTCTCCCCAGTCACTGATAAATAACCTCAGCTCTCTGGTCCCTCTCAGCATCCCACATGTGTGCAGCAACTCCCTCACGTCCCACACGTGTGACTTGTTGTTGCTCACATCCTCCTCTAGCTGCTTACACTATTGTTGTCGTTTCTTCTCTTCAGTCTCTGAAGATGCTCAGTGAATATCTCTCTCACTTCCCCAGTGAATGAATGCCTCAATATTTGAAGCCATGCTCTCTCACTGCTCTAAGGAATGCGTCCCAACTATCTCAAATGGTTCGTCCTCCTTGGTCAAATGCTACTCACAGCTGCTCTGATCCCCTGATGCTCACAAAAGATAAATGAGTTGTGCACCCTCAATTCCTTTTTATAAGTCAATTAGAAATTAGGTCACCAAACCCTAATTAGGGTTCCAAAACCCTAATTTCACTTTTGATTCTTTGCATGCATGCACTTTTGCATGTAACTGGAAAAAGTGACTTGATTTACTGCATATCTCCACTGTTGGATCCACATGGCAAAGTGCATCTCACACTCTACCCTCCTACTTGTGCTGATAAGTTCCTCCATGCTAGGCAGTCTACATGGAGGACATCCCAAGTTACCCCATAACTCAACATTAAATAACTTAACACTTTTAGCCCCATGTTATGTCAAATCAGCATGAACAATAAGTGCTAGATATCGCCCATTTAAAAAACAATGCAAGCTGAAAATCAAATCTGCAACTACACAATTTTTGGACAAGGTTATCACAAGTTATCATAGGTTATCACAAATTGGTGCAATTATTCAATCTCTTCAAATCACTAGAACCAAGAAAACCCTAGCCGTCACTAAAGAACTCCCACAAGCTAGCATCAATGCAAGTCCTCCTTAACTTCAACACATGTCTCCCACAGGTGCAAGGCACCTCATTCTCTTCTCCTCCTAAACAATGTGTATTCTCCCTTTAGTGTTTACCAAACCATAGTCTTCTTTTCCTTCTTAAGGCGAAACCCTAACCCTAGAATTTCATTTGAATTTTGAAGAACCCAAGTGATCCAAGAGAGAGAGAGAGAGAGAGAGAGAATACACTAAAGAAGAGTACACAAAGAGAGAAAGAGGTGCACTCCACTCCTCACATCTCTTGCACAAGATGATGAAGGAATAATTGAATCAAACTATTCCCTCCTTCCTCTATTTATATGATAGGTATGGGAGGTCAACAATATAAAGTGAGCCCAAACTTTTATAAATAACATATCCCTAATGAGTATATCCACATATGTGAACCGCTTTGCACCAAAAGAAAATGTCAACCTCCAAGCCATGAAAGCTCCACAAGATGTGCCCAACACTCCTCTGCCACAAGCCTCTAAAACCCCAATGCCCTTCCAAAGCTGCTACAAAGCCATGTGCTCCTGTAGGTCCACCACACCTACATGACCATCACTCAACCCAAGCGTCCTCAAGACATGTACAAGCCTCTCCATGCCTACAACCATTTTTTCTCATGCCCTCCTCCAAAGAAACGTGTCCTCACAAGAAAACAACCAATCTCCATGTGACTAGTATGAAAAATGTCACCAAGTTGTCTAAAAGGTCTCCAATCCTCTAAGGAAAAAAGCCACAAAAGCATCTATACAAGGTCAACCAATCCAAAAGCAAGCCACCTTCACATTTGCACATCCATCACTAAATAGCCAAAGGGTTATCCATGCACTCCACATCACATGAAGCACCCCAAGCATGTTGTAAACACTTTTGTAGTAACCTAAAAAAGTAACACCTATCGTACATTTGATTTATTATAAATCTATTAAAATAAGGGTAATATCCATGCACTCCACATCACATGAAGTGCCCCAAGCATGTTGTAAACACTTTTGTAGTAACCTCAAAAAGTAACACCTATCATACATTTGATTTATTATAAATCTATTAAAATGAGGGTATCTTTATGAAAGGGAAATTCTTAATGTCCCCTTTATGGAGACGTGATGAGTTGTTATACTTGGTATGCACAACTTCACCCCTCTACCATCCACCCTCCCATTGGATGGAGGCCATGAGAGAGTGGCTAGTTGGGTGAAGGTGTATGGTCATGTGTCTAGACTCTACACACACCTTCAACCACCAAAATATTTGACAACAAAGATTCCCATTTTCTCATTCTTCTTCTGCAATAATAGAAAAGGCTCATTATTGGATTGAGTTGCACATGGGAGAGATTTAACTCTTCCAGAGAGGGATTGACATATATAACACAAAATTAAATTTTATGTTATGGATTGTTCTCATTCATCATTCACTATATTTAGGATTAGAGGAATGCATGATAGTCTTAGGGCCTGAGAGGGCTTATCCACTTTGCACACCTTACGTGAGGGAGGATTAATTGTACATATTTTTTATGCCTCTGTGAATAATATAGTTAGACATGATTTTCTATTGTGTGTTTCTCTTGTTAATTCATTTTAAGGTGTATATTAATTTTTTTAATGGAGGAATTCGTGATTTAGGTTTGTTGACATTTCAACAATGAAAGCATGTACTATTATAGGGAAAGCAATCGGTCTTACCCTCCCTAGTTGGGTAAGAACAACGACGACATGGGACTTGGGACTTGTTGTTCAAGAATCTATGGTTAGTTTTTTCTTTGGTTGCTAGAGTGTTGCACAACATTTGAGCTAGTTATGGGAGAGGTTTGTGGTTAAGGAATCTAGATTTTCTCCTTGGGCACAAGGGAAGGGAAGATATGTTACAAGATAGAATCTATGGATTTGATTGAAATTTCCCCATTGAATTTGTTTTACATCCCAACCTATCGTAGCCTGGCTTGTAAATTTCCTCCCTATAATTTCAATTCCACCTTGTGAGGTGTTCATCGCAAGGCATGGTATGAACTAGATTGTTTCCTGATTGGGCACTTTTTTTTTGTTGCTAATTTCCATGTCATATGAAAAGATGATATTAACATGAAGCATGCCAAGACTACTATGAGTCACCTAGATTCTCAACTTGACATTGATTAAATGGGGAAAATGTTGCAATAGACAATATGATCCATCCTTTTTGACCAAATTCCACTTTGACTCAAGTCAAGTGCTCATTCATGTTGACGGCATTTACTTGAAATCTATAAGTGTCCTTCATCCAGTCACATAGTTTTGGTTAAGTATTTTGATCCTATTTGAATTTCAATAGGTTCACTGAATGGCTGCTACAATGCTTTAATCTATACCACTAATAGTGATGCAAGAATCAACGATTGAGAGTTGATTGGTTTTAGTTGTTATATATATTAACCAAGATCATGTTCATGCTTCGAGGAGGATATTAGCCATGAGCTTCTTACACCCAACGTCAATACATGGGAAGACTTTCTTTGGTCATACATGGGGGATGTATTTAATTAAAGAGTGTTGTGTGCATACATTCCAAAGTCATTTTCATAAATAAAGAAGCATGGGAGTATCTTAGATGGGCCTTTCCAAATGTTCATGTGGCCTTCCGCTTGTGTATAAAGGATGCATTTGCTTGACCATTGACACGTTTTGTGCTAGCTGAATGTAAAATTGTTTTTGTTAGTATAATGTTGTTTTGATTTTTCATAAATTTACTAATCTTGCACACAAATTTGATGGGCCTTTTCCATTCCAAGTAGAAGTTTGGTTTGAACTCGCTATTATTTGTTTATGCCTTGATTCTTTGCTTACTTTGCACCTTGGATAATGGTTTTCAATTTAGTTCTTTGGAAGTGCATTTTCATGTGGCTACAAGCACATTTTGGGGACAGAAACTTTACCAACAAACCTTTGCTTATAAAGTCTTATGCACCTGGATGAGACCTCTTGGAGTTATGAGGTGTATGGGAGATGGTGTGGATATCCTATGGGATAAATTAGAGCAAATTCCACCTTTAAGAATGAATAATTCTTGCGTGCCTCTTCTGTGTGTACCTTTCATTTGATGTGTACTTTGTTTGTACTAGTGTGTTTACTAGTATGGGATCAAGTTAATGAGCCATGCACTCGTGACTAATGTATTTTTGTTATAGAAATTGTTGATTTTTGTACCTAGGAAAGTGTTCCCCTAGGTGAATTTAGCCTTACTCACTTAAAAGGGGAAAATAAAGTGACCCTTGCATTAAATGACTTGAGATGAGCATTTAATTAGACTTTAGAGAATAAAGTCACCTTTTGAAAAATTTAAGTGAGGTGAGTGAATTTAATTTTTAAATGAGATTTATGAGCATTTAATCTCATCCGCCCATCTCATCTAATCTCCATCGTCGGATTAGATGAACCCTAGGGTTTTCACCAAAAAGGCAAGTGAAGGCAAAATTAGTCACTTTTGCAGATTGAAGTGAAGGAGAGGAGAGAAGAGAGAGGAGGCATGATTTTCGAGGTAGCTCATTTTTCCTGGTAACACGAATTTCGAGGTGAAGTTTTTTTGTTCAACACGCATCCTGAGGTGACCGTACATCACAGTTTTTTAGGGAATAGTTTTTTAAGGCAATTCTGGGCACGAATCCCGAGAAGGAAGACAGATTTTGAGTTCATACTCTACACAGAAACCGAGGTCGTACATAGGCACAGTTTTCGAGGTTCGTATAGTCTGTACCTTTTTGCACAGAAATCAAGGACATATTTCTGCACAGATTTCGAGGTCGTGGACACAAAAATCGAGGGACTGTTTTGCACATAAATCAAGGCTCAGTTTTGGCACAAAAATCGAGGAGGCAATTTGGCACAAAATTTGAGGAGGTTCTAGGTGCATTTAATGCAGTAGAGATAAGTTGTACTTTCCTGCTATACTTGTTGTTCCATTTTACTGAAGAAATAAAAATACTCTCTCTCGTAACAGGTTTTCCCCTTGTGGGTTTTTCTTGGCAAGTTGCCAAAAATTACTGAATCTTAAATTTCATGGTGTGCATTTAATTTTTTTTCTGTCATTAGATGTATGTTTTAGCAGTGTTTTTATCAATCTGCAAATTTGGGTAATTTCCAGCCTTTATTATTTCTGGGTTGGGCATTAAACTGAGATAAATTTGGACATTTAAACCGGTGGATGAAACTGAGAAAAACTTACATGGTATTAACACTGAGTTGGGCAGAAAATTAGTTTTTGCAGACAGAAAAGTAATTTCCAGAACTCAGAAAATTTCTTTTGACAGTAGCATCATCTTGTTGAAACTTGAACTTTGAAAAATATGACTTCAACTGGACTGATAATGGAGGATAGGCTTGATGGGGCTGGGAATTTTGTCCCATGAAAAACTATGATATTGCTTGTGTTGGAAGAGAATGAGCTATGGGATGAGGTAGTCAATCATACTACAACTCACCCCATTGTCAGTTTGAATGCTACCATAGATCCAGTTGGACTGGCTGCCTTCAATAAGAAGGAGATTAAGGCCAGAAGGATAATTATTGATGCAGTTAAAGACCATGTTATTCTTCACATATTGAGTAAAGACCATGTTGATAAAATGTGGGATGCTTTGACCGGATTGTTTCAGAGCTCAAACGAGAATAGGAAGATGGTTTTGAGGGAAAAGTTGAAGAGTATCAGGATGGTCAAAGGGGAGGCTATGTTGTCTTACCTTACTAGGATCTCTCAGGTGAGAGATGAGCTTGTAGCAGTTGGGGAGGTTGTTCCTAGTGCAGAGCTAGTGCAGACAGCTATGAATGGGGTGTCAAAGCCTTGGGCTGTGTTTGTGGAGGCTCTGGTGGCTAGGGAGAACTTACCTACATGGGACAAGATGTGTGATGATTTTGTTCAGGAGGAGACTCGGAGGGGTCTTGTGCAGGGCAGTGATTCTACTAGTAGGGAGGATGAGGGGGATGTGGCTTTGACAGCAAAGGGGAAGAAGAAGAACAAGAAGGGTGGGGCCAAACAGCAGGATGGGAAGAAAAAGGATTTGAGCACTGTAAGGTGCTTTGCTTGTCAGAAGATGGGGCATTATGCTGGGCAGTGTCCAAACAAGAAGAAGAATAAGAAGAAGAAGCAGACAACAGCTTCGACGGAGGTTAAGGATTTTGCAGCTAGATTTCAGAGAGAGTTTCCTCTGTGCACTGGACATGTTGATAGAGAGAGAGCATATATCATCACCAGTGCGGATGGTGATAGAGAGAGGCATTTTTCCTTGTTGACAGACCATTCTTTCAATGCATCCAGTTCCAGCACTTGGTATATAGATAATGGAGCTTCGAGCCACATGACAGGTGCTCAAGAGATGTTCTCCGAGCTTTCACAGACAGAGGCTGATGTGGACGTGGTGTTAGGAGATGACTCAGCTGTCAGAGCAGTTGGGCATGGGATCATTACCTTTCAGAGGGAGTCCATGAGTCCCATGGTTTTGAGAGATGTATTGTATGTACCTGGGCTGAAAAAGAACTTGGTTTCAGTTTCCATGATCGAGGATCGGGGTCCTGGGGTGTCCTTCCTAGATGGACATGTGCGTGTGTTTCCCAAGACTACAGGACCATCTACTTCATATGCCAATGGAGTTAGATGTGGGAAACTGTACAAGCTCTTATTTCAGCCTCAACATGCCTTGGCACATAGCAGCGGGAGTGAGCTTTGTGAGTTGTGGCATAGGAGGATGGCTCACTTGCATCATCCATCTTTGAGGTTGTTGAGACATATGGTTATAGGTTTTCCAGAGTTCAGCACAGAGCAGAGTGATGTTTGCAGGGGGTGTGCTTTGGGAAAGTACACCAAGACTGCTTTTCCTAGTAGTGATAGCAGGTCAGCAGGGATTCTTGACTTGATACATTCAGATTTGTGTGGACCTATGTCATTTGTTTCTCTGAGAGGATATGAGTACTATGTGACATTCATCGATGATCATTCCAGGAAGACCTGGATCTACTTCTTGAAGAGCAAGAAATATGAGGAGGTCTTGCAGAGGTTCCAAGAGTTCAAAGCTCTTGTGGAGATCAAGACAGGTAGGAAGATATAGGATCTTAGATCAGATAACGGGGGTGAGTATACCTCCAAGGAGTTTGATGTATATTGCAGACATGAGGGCATCAGGAGGTAGTTGATGGTTCCATACACTCCAAAGAAGAATGGAGTGGAAGAAAGGAAGACCAAGTCTATTGTTGGAGCAGCTAGAGCTATGTTACATGACCAGTCACTTCCTTTCTTCCTTTGGGAAGAGGCATGCATTACAGTTGTTTATCTTCAAAACAGGAGTCCCCATCGTGCCATGGGGAACATAACACCTGAGAAGAGTTTCTCAGGCAAGAAACCTAAGGTTAGCCATTTTCGCATATTTGGTTGTTTGACTTACTCCCATGTCCCTTCTGAGAAGAGGACAAAGTTGGATCCCACTGCAGAGAAGGGAATCTTTGTGGGCTATAATGAGACTTCGAAGGCCTTCCGTATTTACCTTCCTTCTCAGAGAAAAGTTGTTGTGAGAAGGGAAGTGAAGTATGAGGAGGAGCGGGCCTTCAAGAAGTCTAGAGAGTCAGAGCAGGGAGAGCAGCAGGTTCCTACACCTCAAGTAGTTTCACAGGTACCATCAGTGCAATAGTCAGGTTCACAGGTCTCCAGAGTTACTGGACCACAAAGTATGGGCACAGGTTCACCAGTTTCAGTGGTTGAGCCAACAGGATCTTCAGGGACAGGTTTTGGGTCTCGGATTACAGGTTCACCATACTGAGCATCAGGATCACAGAGTTCACCAGTTGTTGGTGACCCAGCTTCTGGTTCACAGGTTACAAGGGTTTCTACCTCTGGTAGTTCATTAGATGAGGACAGACCAGTGTGGGAGAAGCCTTCAGGGAAGAAGACGCCCAAGTGGCTTCGGGACACCTTGAAGGAAGCACGGGAGTTTGGGATACCCAGGGAGTCAGTGAGGGCCATCAATATGCCAGACAGATTTGGGCATGGCATTGGTGGCTAGTCTACGTGATTCAGAGCCTTCTACTTTTGAGGAGGCCTCCCAACATTATGTTTGGCGAGATGCCATGATGGATGAGAACCATTCCATCATGAAGAACGATGTTTGGGAGATAGATCCGAGACCTAAGGGGAAGTTAGTGGTGACTTCTCAGTGGATTTACAAGCTAAAGCATGTTGCTGATGGGAGTGTGGAGAAGTACAAGGCCAGATTTGTAGTGCGGGGGTTTTCATAGGTTGAGGGAGTTGATTATGATGATAACTTTGCTTCGGTTGCTCGTTATACTTCGATCAGGGCTTTGATTTCCATTGCTGCAGAAATGGGTTGGAAGATCCATCAGATGGATGTGAAGACCACATTTCTCAATGGAATCATACAAGAGGAGGTGTATGTTGAGCAACCTCAGGGCTTTCAAATTCATGAGAGAGAGTCTCCTGTATGCAGGATGAAGAAAGCCTTGTATGGGTTGAAGCAAGCTCCTAGAGCTTGGTACTCCAGCATTGACTCTTACTTGCAGTGGATGGGGTTTCAGAAGAGTGAGGCAGATCCAAATCTCTATTTCATCATGGTTGGAGATGATCCGCTCATTCTTCTGGTGTATGTTGATGATTTATTTATCACAGGAGGAGAGAGACCCATTGCAGCTTGCAAGAAAGATTTTGCTTCAGAGTATGAGATGACTGACATTGGGTTGATGCACTATTTTCTAGGATTGGAGGTTTGGCAGGATCCTGGACATATTTTCCTTGGACAAGGAAAGTATGTAGTTGATATTCTGAGGAGATTTTAGATGGAGGATAGTAGGTTGATGTCTACACCGATGGTCACCAACTGGAAGAAACTTCATGCTTCTGAGGGAGAGTTGGTGGATCCTACACTATACCATCAGCTCATTGGTTCTTTGATGTATCTAGTAAACTCTTGGCCAGATTTGTGTTTTGCGGTGAACAGTCTCAGTCAGTTCATGATTGAGCCTAGTAGAGTGCACTGGGTAGCCACAAAACATGTGTTGCATTACCTTGCAGGGACAATGGAGTATGTTCTGGACTACAGGAGGTCCTATGGGATCAGGTTGATTGGCTTCACAGATTCAGATTGGGCAGGCAGTGTGGCAGACCGAAAGAGCACTTCCTGATGTTGTTTCAGTTTGGGCTCAACGGCAATGTCGTGGTTCAGTCGGAAGCAAAAGTCCGTTGCTTTGAGTTATGTAGAGGATGAGTATATGGCAGCCAGTCATGCCAGTTGCGAGGCGCTGTGGCTTCGCAAGTTGCTGGTGAATTTATTTGATCAGGAGCTGAGGCCTACGGTTATCTGCTGTGACAATCAAAGTTGCATCCAACCCTCTGAGAATCCAATATTTCATGACCAGTCAAAGCATACTGAGATCAGGTATCATTTCATCTGAGATTATGTTTAGAGAGGAGCAGTGACTTTACAGTATATTTCCACTGATGAGCAAGTTGCAAATAATCTGACGAAATCTTTGGAGAGGGGCAAGTTTGTCTTCTTCAAAGACAAGTTGGGAATGGTGTAGAACACCTTCCTCGGTAAGAGGGAGTGTTGATTTTTGTACCTAGGAAAGTGTTCCCCTAGGTGACTTCAGCCTTAGTCACTTAAAAGGGGAAAATAAAGTCACCCTTGCATTAAATGACTTGAGATGAGCATTTAATTAGACTTTAGAGAATACAGTCACTTTTTGGAAAATTTAAGTGAGGTGAGTGAATTTAATTTTTAAATGAGATTTATGAGCATTTAATCTCATCTGTTCATCTCATCTAATCTCCACCGTTGGATTAGATGAACCCTAGGATTTTCACCAAAAAGGCAAGTGAAGGCAAAATTAGTCACTTTTGCAGATTGAAGTGATGGAGAGGAGAGAAGAGAGAGGAGGCTCGATTTTCGAGGCATCTCATTTTTCCTGGCAACACGAATTTTGAGGTGAAGTTTTTTGGTTCAGCATGCATCCCAAGGCAACCATACAACACAGTTTTTTAAAGCATAGTTTTCGAGGCAATTCTGGGCACGAATCCTGAGAAGGAGGGAACAAATTTTGAGGCCGTTCTCTACACAAAAATTGAGGCCGTACACAAGCACAGTTTTCGAGGTTTGTACAGTCTATACAGACTGTACCTTTTGTACATAAATCAAGGACAGATTTCTGCACAGATTTTGATGTCGTGGGCATAGAAATTGAGGGACTATTTTGCATAGAAATCGAGGCTCAGTTTTGGCACAGAAATCAAGGAGGTTCTAGGTGCATTTAATGCAGTAGAGATAAGTTGTACTTGTTGTTCCATTTTACTGAAGAAATAAAAACTCTCTCCTAACAGGTTTTCCCCTTGTGGGTTTTTCCTGGGCAAGTTGCCAAAAATTACTGAGTCTGAAAATTCAGGATGTGCATTTAATATATTTTTTTTCTGTCATTAAATGTATGTTTCAGCACTGTTTTTATCAGTCTGAAAATTTGGGTAATTTCCAGACTTTATTATTTCTGGGTTGGGCATTAAACTGAGATAAATTTTGACATTTAAACCGGTGGTTGAAACTGAGAAAAAATTACAAAAATTATGGTATCTCTTGTTTAATTTCTTCATAAACCTTCAGTTTTGGCACAGAAATTGAGGAGGTTCCAGGTGCATTTAATGCAGTAGAGATAAGTTGTACTTTCTTCTGTACTTGTTGTTCCATTTTACTGAAGAAATAAAAATACTCTCCTAACAGGTTTTCCCCTTGTGGGTTTTTCCTGGGCAAGTTGCCAAAAGTTACTGAGTCTAAAATTTCAGGATGTGCATTTAATATATTTTTTTTCTGTCATTAAATGTATGTTTCAGCACTGTCTTTATCAATCTGAAATTTGGATAATTTCCAGCCTTTATTATTTCTGGGTTGGGCATTAAACTGAGATAAATTTTGACATTTAAATCGGTGGCTGAAACTGAGAAAAAATTACAGAAATTATGGTATCTCTTGTTTAATTTCTTCATAAAAACCTAGGGAATAAATGTATGGGATCAAGTTAATGAGCCATGCACTCGTGACTAATGTATTTTTGTTATAGAAATTACGGTATCTCTTGTTTAATTTCTTCATAAACCTAGGAGATAAATGTACAATGTAATCAATCTTTTCTAGACATTATAGTGTTTGATGGATTATGTAATTGTTGAGTTATGCACAGAATATGTAGAGATGTATGATGCAACAATTAGAGAAATGTTGAGGTCTAAAATGGGCCTCCTAAGAAATATAATAAAATATTATGAGTTTGTCATTTTGTAGGGAAGGTATATTAATAACTTACCTTTTACACTACAATCTATATGTAAACCATCGTTAAATTAAATTGAAATATAATATAGAAATAAAATTAATTAAAAACACTACATTGATGTGACTCGAAATAAAAAATGTAAGTACAAATAAAAGTGAGCTTCTAAAAACAGCTTTTGTACTTCAACAATTGAGAATTTGAAATTATATATATAGATATATATAACATAATATTTAAAAACCAACCTATAATTTAATATATAATAAAATATATTTTATATTAATTCTATAATTTAATATATGATCAAATATATTTTATATTAATTATATTATATTTTAGAGTCACATACTTTATTTAATTATTTTAATAGCAATTATTTTAAAGTTTGATATATATATATAAAACAATCCTTTATGCAATATATTAAATTTGTATTAGTTAAAGTATGTGAAATATTAAATATTTGAATTCCATTCCTAAAAGCACATGATCATTACCTATAACTTTTTAGTTTTCAAAAAGTTTTAAATTACATGAAGTCTAAAATATGTGAACATGTATTTTTAATATTTAATTATTTTTCAAATATCTTAAAATTATGTGAACTTTTTAAGTGCAATTGCCATATCATGTATTAAAAGTATAAATATATAAAAAAAAAATTCAAATTTATTAAGTACATGGGTATTTTTTTAGGTACATATATTGTTTTTCTTCCAAAAACAAAATTATGAAAAGGCAATTATATTATTATATTGAAAAAAGTTTGAAATAAGTACTTTACTTTATGATTTCAAAAGTATTTATAAAAACCATATGTTCTCATCCACCATTGAAAATCTGACAAATAGAATTTTAACTCGAGCAATGCCACCTCAGCCATGGGGGTGATGTCATCCTCTAAAGTGTGTTTAGTTGGCTTTTATAGTACATTTTCTTTGTTTCGAGTCGCATTTTTTACCTCAAAATTTTTGAAATTGTTGTGTATTCTTATGTGTGGTAGCATGGAGGGTAGGGAAAGACGAAGTTGTTGATGTCATGACTTCTTGTTGAGTAATTACTTTTATTAGGGTGGATTCAAGTCATGTTGTGGTGTAAACATGTCACCACATGTATTCATCCATCATTGAAAATGTGACAAATAGAATTTTAACTCAAGCAATGCCACCTCAGCCATGGGGATGATGTCATCCTCTAAAATGTGTTTGGTTGACTTTTATAGTACATTTTATTTGTTTTTAATCCTATTTTTTACCTCAAAAATTTCTCTAATTGTTGTGTATTCTTATGTGTGCTAGCATAGAGGGTAGGGAAAGACAAAGTTGCTGATGTCATGACTTCTTGTTGAGTAATTACTTTTATTAGGGTCGATTCAAGTCATGTTGTGGTGTAGACATGTCACCACATGTATTTTGATCTTCAGTGTCAAGATGATTTTTCAAAACCTTTCCATGATAGGTTTAATGTATTAGACTTATCGTAATGACTATTGAATATGGGAGTATGGACTTGTTTTGAGTGATCAAACATGGGTGGATTCGGTGTCTTTACACCATCATTTTAGAAGGCTTAAATTTATATTCAATTATAAGATCTCATTTGGCACATTTGATGAAAGGATGTTGAGGTATTTTGTTTCATCATTGATAGATTGATTTAAGGTATTTGGTCTCATCATTGATAGATTGATCTAGATGATCTACTAGTTAAGGGAGAGGATTTGTGACTTATTCAAGATAATCACATAATGATGGTCTTGGTTCAATTTCAAACCTTATCTTCCTTGCTAATTTTGAATGGGGATAACTTATTACTAAGAGTTGGTTTCTCAGCTAGATCAGCACTCAGCACTTTGGTGGAAATGCCAATGTTGATCACACTTGAGTTTATGCTACGTTTTTCACATTTAGATGTGTTCTACAAATTGAAATGATGGTCGGTTAGTTTTAGTGATACTACATGTACATCTAGATATATTTAGTAATATAAATGACAATGGAGTTCATTGTAAGAGAGTCAATTGCATGGTAAGTTATGTGAATGGCATAGATTCATGCATCATAAAGGGAGCTCTTGTGGGAGTATGAGGAGTGAGGGTAAAGTTGTATCGCATTTTGAAGCGAAAAGAATATTCTACCGAGATAGTTTAGATGGAGTGGAGTTATCCCTAAATATATTTGATTGAACTTAACCTTGTATATAGCATCAACTTCTAGAGAATTGATGGTTTCCTAAGATGATCATTGAGGTGGTCAAGTGAGATGGGTTAATTGCCATATGTAAATATCATTACAAAGCATAGGTTGATTTGGTTGATTGGGATTGATGTGGCTCCATGGATTTGATATCAGATGTTACATATACTTGAGAGCTTACTAGAGAGAAATTCAAGTCATCTTTGAGCTCAAATCTTAGAGAGTTTTCACCTTCTCTCATACCCAGGAACAACATATAAATGTCGTAACCTAAAAAATCTTGTGGACCTAGTTGAATATTATGCAACACTGTAAAGACTAGAAAAAAGATAAACCTTGGACTCTTGAGTAGAAATCCTTCATCCATGTTCTTGTTCTAACTCAAGAGGGGAGGGTAGGACTGAGTACTTCCCCATAAATGATGCATGCTAACATTGTTTAGGCACCAATGGAAATAAAGCACAAGTTTCACCATTATAATGAAAAAATGAAAATCATTAAAACCCATGAAAGAACAAGTGAAGTCAATAATAGAAACCTAGATAGTATATTACTCATCAAAGCATAAAACAAATATGTACAATGAAGTTTTCCTTTCCTAGGGCAAGAAAACGGGGAGAAACCTTCTCAAACCTCGGATTTGGACATGTGCTTATCTAATATCAAAGAATAATGATTGTTGAATGACTACAATATATGAAATATAGCCCATTTATCACTTATATATGTCAATCCCTCTCCAAAAAGGTCTAATTAAAGTCATATACAACTACAGGGAACAAACTAAAGAAAACAAAAGGGTCAACTGGAATTCATAAAGCTCATATTGTTTAATTAAATGGGATATATAAAGTATAGGTTCCTCTCCATAATGATGCATATAAGAAGATAAATTTATGATAAGGATAATTTATCATACATCACTAAATCAACATTCACTACTGTAACTCCATTAGGATTCCATTCAAAGTAATGTTGTATGGTTGGTGATGAATTTGATATTCTGGTCTTGTTATGTGGACTCGGTCATATTCATATTATTTACTTAAATGGGATGTATAAAGTATATAGTTCCTCTCCATAACGATGCATATAAGAAGACAAATATATGAGAAGGATAACTTATCATACACCACTAAATCAACATTCACTAGTGTAACTCCATTAGGATTCCATTCAAAGTAATGGTGACCGAGTCCACATAACAAGACCAGAATATCAAAGTCATCACCAAC
Organism: Pseudotsuga menziesii; assembly: GCA_001517045.1. NCBI lineage: Eukaryota > Viridiplantae > Streptophyta > Pinopsida > Pinales > Pinaceae > Pseudotsuga > Pseudotsuga menziesii. The sequence continues at coordinate 575,096 of LPNX010302304.1, forward strand.
CATACACCATCTTCTCAAGGATAGATTAGAGACATTGTCGAGAACCATGAACCATTAAAATTGTGCACAACGCACCAACTTCCAAGCATACAAGAAGAATATCAATCCCAAGCACAACCATGAAACCTTGTGCACACAAAACCTCATATCCAAATACAATCTTGACAATATTTCAAGTAACATAGATTATAGGATGTACATCAACTATAATATTTTTAGGGAAATAAAGCTAACCAACATAGAAGTCATGCATCCTAAGATATTAGGGAGGGATTTTTAGGGTGTTTCTATGCACAACCTAGCAATCTAAGGATTGGCAAGTTAATCGACTACTAGACTTGTACAACTATGGATATCCAACACAACATGTCACTACCGAAATAAAATCCTCTTTTAGTTTTCCTAGGTTTAACAATGAACAAACCTGGACTAAGGGAGAGACCCTAACCAAGGTTTTTCTAAGGCTAACTAGGATTACCTAACTAGCCCTAAATACTGGCCTGGCTCTATTTTTATATCATAATGTGTCTAACATGATATTCAACCTAAACAAGACACAATTTGAGATTCAATACATATGCTATAAACAAATAAATATATGATACATTGACAATAAAAGTACTTGCAGTAGACAATATGGGCTTCTTGAAATAGATAACCCAAAACCAAGTCTTTAAAATCACAAGGATTATCTAACCACTGTAGCCCTTCGATCAACCCACAATATCCAACAATGATGCCTAAACAATAAACAATTCAGGATTCAATAAATATGCTATGAACAAATAAATATATGATACATTGACAATAAAATTACTTGCAGTAGACAATACGAGCTTCTTGAAATAGATAACCCAAAACCAAGTCTTTAAACTCACAAGGTTTATCTAACCACTGTAGCCCTTCAATCAACTCGCAATATCCAACAATGATGCTTGGCCCAATCTTTTAGAACACCAACCAGGGAGGCTTGACCGTAACCCTGGCCACACCCACCCACCTCTCAGATACGTGAAGACTAATCTTCTCGAATGTTGTATTCAATGCACTATAGTGACTAGACGGCCAATAGGTTGGTTTCATGAATCTTATGGGGTCCCCAACATACACAAGGTATGTGGGTCCAAGTCCATGCTCAATGTTGTCTAATGCAGTACTACTCGAATATGGGTACTACACAGGAGTCAAAGGCGATGTCCAACGTCTTGCACCTAAAGAGGATGCAAGGAGGCGTGTCTCAACAATGGTCATTGTACTAGTTTTGTTCACCTAAACCGATATGAAATATTCAATGTATAATTAACAAGCAATAATTCATAGCATTCATATCAATTCCAATAATGAATTAAAGCAAGTAATTATACAAGATCAATTCAATGAATGAGTTTGATTAGTAGTCAATGCTCTAGAAATCCAATTCACATAAATTCTTAAGATACCAATGTTAATATGCGGAATAGAATTGAAATGCTAGTAAGTTCACTTATGATTAAAATGGTATTCACTAGCTTATGGTAGCAAAATCATTCATATGTCACGTTTAGAAATATAATATTAACCCAAGACAAATGAACCAAGTCTAAAACTTTGCTTGGGACATTGAAACCAAATAAAACAAGATATGGATAAGCATATGATTCAGCACTACAACTAACAAATAATGTCAGATTACCAACTCACATAAATAGCATCATTAAATGACACTAGAGACTCATAAATCCAACACTCGTTTTACAAGAGATGTTTAATTTAGTTCCAAACTAGATCCTATCGTATTAATTAAGAACTCAAGTGTCAAAGTTACTTCGAAGCAATTAGATTCTCAGCAATATGTTTTGTCAACCATTAGCTCAATGTAGATAACCCTTTAATCCAAACCAGAATGACTATCAAAGCAAGGTTACTTGGGAGCGGGAGCAGGAGAAGGAGCAAGAAGCGGGAGAAGGAGCAAGAAGCGGGAGTAAGAGTGGGAAGCGAAATTTTCAGAAGCTTCCGGTTTGGAAGCGTTTCGAAAGCGATTTTTATATAATATATATTTTTATGCATATATGCCAACAAATGCATGTAGAATGTTGAATTAGTCATGGAAAGCATAAAAACATGAAATAAACCATAACATGAAAAATCATAATACCATATAACATCATTCATCAACCATCAATAATTCAATCAATTATCATATATTAGTGAATTCGTCAAACATAGGCCCATCATCCATAACATCAAGTTATCAACCTTACAGCTTCATAGTTCAACTTCAAACCTCAAACTTGAATTGCCATGTAATGTTCACAAAATATACCATAATAAATATAAAAGAGTCAATGACTCAAGTTCCACTAGCATTTTCAAAATTCATATTGCAGGGTTTCATTGCTTATGAGTTTCAAAATGTCATCATTTTTTGAGGCTAGCTTTTATTTAATTTTCTTATTTACGTATCCTTGATTTGATTATATCATTATCATTACCTGTAATGAGTTTTCACTGGCATCGTTAAAATTCATGTCCTTGGGTTCAGTTTTGCGTCTCAGGTCTGAAAATGTCTTCATTTTTTATGAGGCTATCTTAATATCATTCTATTATTTTCATAGCCTAGGGATTTATTAAAGGAGTTTTTCCTAAGCTAAGTTTCCTCGACATTTTCAAAATTCACATTTGAGGGTCTTATAGTGGTTAAGAGCACATATTTCCTTCTTGTTGGTTACAGGTTCAAACCAATGTTATCGGAACCAGACCGGAACCGGCAAGACTAGTCGGTCTGATCGGTTTACAGGATTGGTCGGTCCAGTCAGTAAAAAAAATTCCTCAAACAAGATTTTTTTCCAAACCGGGTACGGAACCGGTCAAAACTGGCCGAACCAGTCAAAATCGGCCGAACCAATCAAAACCAGCCGAACCGGTAGAACCAGTCAAAACCGGCTGAACCGGCTGGTCTGGGACTGGGGACTCACAGAACTCAATTTAAAAAAAAAACACAAAATAAAACCTAACCTATGCTTCTAACCTAACCCTAAGCCTATCCTAACACTATTTAAAGACCCCCACACCTAATACAATCTTAGGCTGAGGGGTAACCAGTTGTTGAACAAGACACCAGCATCAGGCAACATAACCTTGGATGACTTTGATCCATCATCAAAGTGGGTTGTGGAGACTCAAGCACCGTTATTTGATAATGAAGACCTTTCTTGGTTGGATTTGGACCCACCTCCATAGGTTCCACCTATAGGGCTAGGGGAATCAAGTGGGGCTCAGAATCCCACTCCTGAAGAGGATGAAGAGGAAGAGGATGAGGATGAGGCTGACGATGAGGAGGACGATGATGAGGAGTAGTAGAATACTAGACACTAGACTCTAGTAGTCGTAGCTAGTAGGGTAGTGCCATATGATCACTTTATTGTTATTCATTAGTACAATGGTTTATTTTTGGATTGTAGGGGCCATTTAGAGCCTCTTTGTTGATGTACTTTGGTTCAAAACCTCAGAGATGTATTGCACTAGGTGCTATTTTGGATATTTGCACCCATATTTGCTATATATATGAGAAACTTTGCATATTTGTGTATTAATGGTTTGAATTCATATGTATGCACATGAATATATATGTTTTTTACAAAATATGAATATTTTATGTATTTTTTAGTCAGTCGGTTTTTTGTCGGTTTCAGTCCGGTTCACATTTTGGGCTTCGTCAGCTCGATGACCAATCTAGTTCCGATAACATTGGTTCAAACCTAAAGGGTAGGGTGTGTACATTAACGTTAGCAATTAAATTGTTGCGTGAAGGGGTCTCTTATTCCACAAACAAGGGGGTCTTGTACATTAATTTGATGTCTGTCTAAGCTGCGATCTTCAATCAAATTATTATTATTATTATTATTTCCTGAGCTAGGTTTCTACTAGTATGTTTAAAATTTATGCCCTTGGGTTCAATTAAAATCTTATCCATTGTATTCACCAGTCCCATTGACCTATTGTTGTGTTCATTAGTTGGACATTAATAAAATTATCTTATCTCTTTCCTAGGTATAATTCCATGTTGTTCCAACAACATTTTAGCAAAAGATTAACATTATAGTGCCTAAGCCAAAAAATAATTATGAAAACTGGGTCACAATACAAGCTCTTCATAATTCGGCATTTCATGAAGAGATGTTAATGCTTGAGTCTATGTTTGGGGCCACTTCGCACTTATTGTTTTATCTGAGGCTAGCTTCAATTTATTTTCATATTTATGTATCCCAGCCTCCAGGGCTTGATTCTAGCACTATTATTATCTGGTCCTAGTTTCTGCAACTATTCTCCGAATATATGCTTTATGATTCAATCACAACAAAAATTTTCTTCAGTAGGTGTAATTCCATGCCCTTCTTGACAACATTCCAGTGCCTGAATGGAAGAAAATAAGAAAAACTTGGTCACAATATAAGATTTTCACAGTCCACTGTTCTGTTAAGATGATATTTCTCGGCCTATGGATCACTTCACACCACTAGTTAAAATAAAGAAAATTTGATCAGAACCCATAATTCAAAGAATTCAGCTCTGTTATTAGTTCCATGCCCAACACCATATTTGAGAGTGGAAGAATGATGATTATTTATAAAAAATGCAGCCCCAGTGCCACATATACCTAGATTTCCTTGATTTGCACCTTCTAAGAAACCCCAGGCTTTATCCCCCAAAGCCCTCCTCCTTCCCTCCAAAAACCAAATCACATCCCTTTCCTCTCTTCCGCGGGTCATGGGCGTCGTTTAATAGGGGAAGCGCTGTAGGAAGCGATAGGAAGCGTTGTAGGAAGTGACAGGAAGCGAAGTTGGTAGCGTCGGGAGCGAAGCCAGAAGCACGAGAGGAAGCGATGGAAGCGTTGGCGAAGCGTGAAGGAAGCGTGTGCTTCCGGACAGAGCAGGAAGTGAAATTTTGAAGGAGGAATCGCGCTTCCGAAATCGCTCCGGATTGGGAGCGATCCAAGAAGCGCGCTTCCGGTTGGCTTTCGCAATGCTTCCTTCCGAAGCGAGCTTCTAGAGCAGGGGCGAGGGGGGGGGGGGCGCTTCCCCGCAATCATTGTATCAAAGTATTGGTTTCAAGAGATGATAGCATACTATCATATGAAAACTTATTGCAGGGAAAAAAACAATAACACCTTAATAGATGTTCCAATCACTTCCAAACACTTGATCTCAGATTTGTACCCAAATTTACTTGCCAAAAGTGAAACAAAGGAGGGGTTGTAATAACAGTAAATGAAAATGCATTTGAGATCGATAGAGGCACTATAAAGGCTATTTCAGATTGATGTACATCAACAGCCTTTAATGAAGAGTAACTTTAAGTACCATAGCCACAAGTTGAATCATATCCAAAATAAATTTGGTACTTGGTTTCATAAGAGAGATGCCTTGTATAGATTCAGATTTCGTAGTGGTATATTATGTCATAGGAAAACAGAGCACCTCACTATTTCCTTCTTATTAGGTAGTAGGAATTCAATAGAGAATGTCAATTTTATCTCAATAAGCTGCCAAATAAAGGGGTTAAAAGAGAGTATTAATGGAACATAATATGCCCAGACTCAATCCATTAGTAATGTCTCTTTTGGCAATCCAACCAATAATTCTATGAAGTGTCTCAGAATATAAATTGACCGTACCAATGATAATATTCAGAGCATTAAGAAGAAGCTAATATTGATTTGGTTTAGGCTTATCTTAGGTTTGAAAATGAAAGTCAAAGTGAAGACTAATAATAATGATCTCAGATAGTCGAATTTACATCAACAAGGAACTAGGTTAGAATTGTGATGTTTCTCGATGGTATTATGAGAACGAAAACGAGCCCAAACCAATGATTTAATTCACCAAATATTTGCTTTTGAACAAGGCTCAAAATGATTATAAGACTAGGTGTAGTATATATACTAAGTGAGAAATAGTAAAATACCATATTCAACCTGATTTTTTTCAGAGGGTCGAATTGATCTAATTCGTGCCAACAAGATTACTTGTAACCCAATATTGAAGCATGGAAGAATGACAAATGTATAATGTGACTTTATTATATTTTCTCCATGCAATTTACCATTAAAATGCTAAACCAGCCCTTAATCGCAGTACTATGTAAGACTTTGTTAATGCACACAGGGTAACGATTTAGCTTTTAGATAATCAAAATGATGTGTTACCAACTAAGTTGCACTAAGTTGGATTTCTAACTGAGCCGCCAAGGATGAATAATTAATTGTTCAACTTTCAAGTTTAGAAGTCCATGTAGGCCTTCTTAGGCCCTTTTTTAATTTTTGTTAACTTGTTCATACCCCATGGGGAATTGTAATAAAATGAGTTAGCATGATGACTTTATATAAAAGGTTTAGTTCCCTAGGACTTAGCCATCAATGCATTATTCCACGGTGTTTTTTCCTTGTTAATTATCTATCGTTTTTAAACGAAAGATAATTGTCTTGGTGGTTAGGCCTTAGGAGGTCATTAAAACCTATGTGTCAATGTATATTACCATTCTAATCATTGTTTTGAGTCATTATGAACATGTCCTAAGTCCCCCATAAGTTTTTTTTTTTATTTCTAGAAAAATTTATTTTTTCCCGTTTTTATAGGCTTATTTTTAATAAGTTAATTGTAAAAGTTCAAAAAGTCATAAAGTTTGGCTAGGAGGTTGTTTTTGCCATGGAGGTGCTTATTTTCTAACTCAGAGCACCCACTTAACCCCTAACCAACTTTCCTAAGTTTTCAAATAATTATTTATCTCCAAAATTAAATATTACCCAAAAAACCCAAAAAAGACAAAAAAATGAGTTAATTAAAAAATTATGCAATTGAAAAAATAAAAGAAACTTGCTGAAATCAATTTTTGTGACTTGGAAAAGTAAAGTTTAAAAAGTCAAAACTTATCATTTCAGAGAGTTTTCAAGGTTTGGAAATTTCCTCTCCAAGAGGGGGCGTAAATCTCCAAGTGGGGGGGCGGGCATGAAAGCAAAAGCTTGTTGTTTTAGAAAAAATAAATTTTGGGCAAGTTCTACCTCAAGCATGGGATGTTGTCACTTTCTAGCTCTTGTTCCAACCTTCATCCAACTCATTGCTCAACCACTCAACCCTAATGCATCCTTGAGGAAGTGCAGCCCGCTCTCTTGCCTGGTTTTTCTATAAATAAGAGCAGGTTCTCTCATTCATGGACAAATGAAAGTGTATGGAACCTCTGCTCATATATCTATTGTAATCAATTTGTTGCATTATTGAATGAAATCACAAGGCTTTGGAGGCATGCTTGTGTCGGGCATTAGTGTGTGGTGATTTTTAGTGTTACATGAGGTATAACTGTATCGGTTTCTTGCTACATTCTTTGTTGTTCTAACCGATCTTTCAAGGATTAATGATAATTGGTAGAAGAGGATAAACAAGTAGTTTCTTATTTGTTTCTCTAAGTTACTTATGTTAATAAATCTTAGATTTGTATGCTTTACTTGTTTGTATGCATACGTTCTAATCTTTTGCATAGGTACTGCTGGAGATAACGCTTTGATGTAGTCATTGTTCAAATTGTGCAGGATATCTAGCGTAAAGGAGTGTTGGTTCTTGTTCGATTCGATCACACCACTACGTTCATTTGAAGAAAATCTAAGTCCCTCCGCTCTCCACTTGAGGACTCCATCGCCTAAAGTTTCCAAGCTTTTGGGGCATTCTTCCTCTCACTTTTCCTCACATAAATTTTAAGATTTTTTCAGTTACTTAGAATTGTTGATCAAGTTATTGCTATAAGATAAATTACAAAATATTTGATTTACATTTATGGTTCAGATCTGATTTCAAAATTATATTTTATAAGATATAGCTTCTAACAAGTACTAATCTAGCATTAAAATTTTCTATCTTTAAAGTACTTGAAAATTTTATTAAAATTTTTATGCTTTTAAATGATTATCTAGTATGTTTGGATTATGTTTACTTGTTGTTTTGTAGCAATTTATAATTGAGTAGAGATGCACTCTGGCCAAATTTTGAAGATCTAAGCTATCCGAAGACCCCCCTTCTTGCTACTTCTTTTGTGGCCAATTTTCTATGGCCTCAAATCTTGTAAATTTGTGTTTCATATCCTACAAAGGAACACAAACATTCTTATCATAATTATTGTAAAAAAAAGAAGCAAGTCGGCAGCCAAGTGCTCATACCCCATACCACCAAGGGGATTTCACATATTTTTTCTTTTTTTTTTCTTATTTTCAAGTTTTTCAAGTTTTTACTTTCTTGCATTAAAATTAACAAATCCGACCGTGTTCTAGGAAACAAGAGTATCGGTAATGTGATTTATAAAATTCACATTTAAGCTTAAAACTCTTAAAATAAACAAGACTTCAATTCACGTATGCTCTTGTGAACACTGCAGGCCATTGGCTGGATTGGTGTGACAATCAAAAAGGGATTGGAGTGACTAGTAATTAGTTTAACGCACAAATTAATTACCAAAACTAAAAATCCAGCACTCACATGATATTACAAGGTTGTTGGGAAATTCTTCAAGTGAAGCAGGAACTACTAGAAAGTGATTGTGGGGGACCATTAGGGATACACCCTTGTTGGTGTAGTGTTGAACACAACCCCACGACTCCATCTATCCCACACGTCACTGTGAGAACCACTTCCGAGTAAATCCAGACATATTGTTTGTACCCCTCAGTATATCTGGAATACCATTTTTTCTTTAATAATTAGATCATTACCATTTTTAATAAAATTGATCAACAATCAACCCACTCCCTCATCAATCACTTAATAATTTTAAAACTGACCAAATGAGACAATTGCAATACTTATCGAGACATCACTAACAACCCCCTACACACAAGCACTCCACTAGCACTGGTCTATCTGGCATTGTTTATTTATCATTTGTATTTAAGTTAATCAATGTGTTGAATGGAATTTTATTTCATATGCTGGTGATTTAAATTATTTGCATATTATCTTAGTTACAATATTTATATTATCGTCTCCTAGATTAATTGTTTTTCTTTCATAGATTAAACAACCTTATATTATTTTACTAGGGAACACCCCCCTTGGCTTCGTTAAGAGAGAGCCTAGACGAAGGAGTCAAGATCAAGTGACAACACTTGAATCTTGCTTTCCCCCAAGGTCGCATCCAGTGGCTTGAAGATTTCTGCCACGTAACCCGAGGTGCAAATTAGGCGGAAACATTTTGGCGCCATTACCGAGGATAAATATTTCTATTCTTGGAATACGAATTTGAGTTTTCTTTTGTTTTTATGCTTTATTTAAGGAATGTTGTAATCTGAATAATTTTACTCAGATCATCTGGTGACTCCACTATTTTTAACTTTACCTAGGTTTTCTACAAAAAGAAACTCTGAAGGCTTGCTTCAGTTCATCCCTGAGCCTGAACAAGTCTATCATAGGAGGAAAAGCAAGCTAGCTTCTTGTAAAATCCTCGAAGATCTTAGATCTGAGTCAATCCATGACATTCACCTTTTATTTATTGATAATCTTCAATCAAGTAATCCATTTACTAGCATGGCTGACCTTTTTAAACCCTTGGACTTTACTGCCATAGATGGTTACCCTCATCAAATCCTTGATAAAGCCATTGAGAAGGTCCCAATTAGAGTCCTTATTAGTGTCCCAATTAGCATCCCAATCAGCATCCCAATTAGCGTCCCTTTTTAAAAGTTGGCACTATATTGGACGCTAATTAGCATCCCAATTAGCATCCCACTTAGCATCCCCATTAGAATCCCAAGTAGCGTTCCAATTAGAATCCCAATTAGCGTCCCTTTTTAAAAGTTGGCATTATTTTGGATGCTAATTAGCATCCCAATTAACGTCCCAATTAGTGTCCCAATTAGAATCCCAATTAGCGTCCCAATTAGCATCCCAATTAGGATCCCAAATATCATCCATTTTTAAAAGTTGGTGTTATTTTGGACGATAATTAGCATCCCAAATAACATCCCAATTAACGTCCCAATTAGCATCCACAAAAGCATCCCATATAACGCCAATAATAGCCTCCAAAAAAACGTCCTAAATAGCATGCACCATATATGAATCTAGGGTTAGTGACATGAATTGCGCCATGAATTTCGATAAGAAAAACATTCAACATAGAGCCAGGAAATGCTACACCTGGAGTTGATTTTCTAAATGCTAAGTACTGTTGTTGAGTTGATTTGCTAAACGCTAGTACCGCTGCTGAGTTCGATTCCCTTAAAATATAAGGTTTGACTATAACTGTCAACTAATATTCTACCTGAAATTTGAGGATATATGCCCCACTATTTCCATAAATCTAGAGAGGATTTCTTGGAATCATGTAGCTTTCAAGTGTTCAATCTATGACCCAAATATGCTTTAGCATCCTATGCTTTGATATTTGTCCCTCCTTTGTCCCTCCTTTGAATACCACCTGTTAAATGACTACATGGAAATGCTCGATTTGATGCCCTTGAATATTAGAGGAAATTTCAACTCAAAATGGGCCTCCTAAAAAGAATTAATAAAATAATAGTTAAAATAATAAAATAATATTTATTAATTTTGGAGGAAGAAAAGAAAAAAACTACTTTTTTGTTTGTATTTTCGACATATCTCCCCGTGTTTTTACTCAAATTTCGATCGGGAGAGCTCGTTGGATGCAAAATTACAAGTACCCGCTCGGCATACTTTTGACGGACCCTGCTACCCCAAAAACAAGAAATACCTGGAAAAACGGAATTAAATTCCGCATCCAACGAGTACCCGCTCGGCATACTTTTGACGAACCCCGCTACCCCAAAAACAAGAAATACCTGAAAAAACGGAATGATGATGATGTCATCATTCCGTTTTTCAGGTATTTCTTGTTTTTGGGGTAGCGGG
>LPNX010302304.1:596525-648971 GCA_001517045.1 Pseudotsuga menziesii
GATCAAGTGATCCTTCACTAAATCCAACAGGATTTGCTTTGCGGTTACTACCGTGTTGTGTTTTGCCAGATATTTGGGTTTGTAGGTGGTGAAACCATCTTCTCTACAAGGTACCACAAGTCTACCATTTTTGGGAGGCTTTACAATCTCAATTTCCACAGCACAAAGTTGAAGAGGCTCCCTCCAACAAACGTTCACATGCTGGGAATGGCCATTGTTTCCACTGCTTTGTTGCTGCATCAAAAATAGGATTTCCTACCCCACAAACCTTCTGAGGTCCACGTGCCAATCATTGCACAATTGTGCTTCGATCACTAAAGCTTGGACATATTGCCCACTGCAATCCTCTGCACTTCTCTACTCTAGACAATGTATTCCTCTCCGTATATGGAATCTAGGAAATTTCAGAAACTGTGCTCTAGTACCATGATAAAAATTTTAAACCATGGTCAGTAGACTTTGTACTAAAAGAATTCATAAACTACTAGATAGTTGAAACCTTAAATCCATTCAAATCATTTTCTTCTAATAATGATTAAATTTACAAAAACATACTGCAGAAAAATTATCACGGAAACTAATAGGTCTGTCCCAACTCCTAAATCACATCATTTTTACTCACTCTTAAAAGACAAAAAATCTTAGTAGATGGACTGTCAAAATCTTTTACTGCTTTCGTATTGTCCGATTTGAAATCTGCTACAGGAAAACCACAGGAAACTAATTCACTATTTGTTGCTCCAAAATGAAGGGATAAACCTATACCCTTTCCTTCTCTTTTATACACTGAGAAGAAGAGCAGGTACATGCACAATAGCACCTCAACTAAAGATGATATGAGGCATTCAAGCATGCACCCTACCTACTAGACTGCATGTGCCTAACTAAATTTAGACTTAAGCTAGAAATTAGAAAACTGCTTAGTATTCTAACACATGTAATTTCATGTGTCCTCTTTTACTTAACTGAGAAACGACATGCAAGCTGCTATGAATAGATTACTAAAGATAGAAGAGCAATCCACTCTTATAACATTGATTACTCCCTCATAATTAATGTGCCCAAGTGCTGAAGAAGAAATGTATTCTCACTATCCTTTTAAAGTGCCTAGATCTATTCACTAGTGTGTCCCATTGCCCAGTCCTGCAGAAGACTGTTCGAGGTACAATCTAACACCAAGTCCTCATGCATCCATCAACCAAATTATTGATCCAACAAACTACTGAGAAGGAGTATCTCATATGTTTGTCTCCTCAAGGTCCTTTCAGCAGCAGTACTATATAAAGAAGATCTTTCATTACAATGCTCATATAAGGAATACAATTTTCCCCTTATTTCACAATTCTTATATAAGGGAGCTAACTATTCAGTATTGATTGTGCCCATCACATGGGGCTGATCATGGTGGTTAACACAAGCTGCCATGGGCCAAACAAATATAAAAATATCATGGCCATTAAGAGTTTGTTTAGTTTTCATATAATGTTATTTGTGTACTAAATGGTTAATGCTATCTACTATGGATGACATTTCTAACCTTTCAATAATGTAGTATTTATTTACAAGTAACACTCTAATCTATGCTTTTGTATTTTATCCTACTATATTGGCATTGGGCGTGCATTATAATAAATATAACATATATTATATATGGAATACCCTTTGGAATTTTTGGGTAGGTGTGCTCATGGATTTGCAGCTTTCGATCCTTGCTTCACTTTGCGCTCCGCAACATTGGTTTGTTGAATACCTTTATGTTTGGTTTAAAACTTATGATTGATACTTAATATAAATTTCCATGTACCAACATGCATTGCATGGAATGATATACATAGGGTGTAGTGAAATGTATTTTAACATGCCAGAGTTCTGGTTGCAAATTATATTTTCATTCATTTTGTGTTTATTTTTTTTCACGAGAACAATTAGATTTTGTATTAGAGAAAATTGCACCCAAGTTGTGTAGTGTTGTAATACAAAAGGAGTAATTGTTGTAGATAAGATAAGATAATTTTATTAATGTTCGACAAGTGACCACTAAAGTAGGTCAAATAGATTGTTGGTTACAATGATGTCAATACAAAGTGGGAGCTCTAAAGCATATCCTATAATAAATAATATGCAGAAAGAAAAAATGAAAATGAACTAAATCATGCAGAGATAATCGGTAGGCTCCAAGGTGGGAAGCCCCTCGAGGAGAACGATGAACAATACAAGCAGATCCAAGTTATGGATCTAGAAATGGTATGGAAATTACATGCAACATGTGCATATTGCATTTGTAGAATTAATGGATATTTCATTTCTGTCCTTATAAAAAAATAATCCTCGATCCTGCTCCTTTTTTTCTTTCTTTCTTTTTTAAATCAACCCACCCCATTGGAAAGGTTCTACAATATATTTTTTTCTTTCTGCTTTTTAATCTCAATCCACCCACTCAACCCACTTTATTGGAAAAGGTTCTTCCACAATCCTCTCTTTTTTTTAAATTTCTTCCACATTAAATTTCTTCCACAGGAAATAGCTGAATACTAGACGAACACATCTTGCTCTTGAGGTTTGTGAAATTGGTAGGCATTGTTGAAGTTCTTTATCCCAAACAAACAGTATGATGCAATTACACATTATAGGAGGTATGTATAGTGAAAGGATGTCTTTCCTTGCCATACAATAGTTACCAGCCAATCCCAAGTGTTCACTCTTTCACCAACTAGTGATTCACTTATTCTTTGTAACTGGTTATCATTTTTGTGAAGATTCCAACTCTAAGATAAATTATATCAGACCTTATTTTTCCAAATATTATTGTGGTGAATGTATTTTAAATATGCAATACTTTCATTATATACATGGTGGATCTTTCTCTTGAGGTTTGTGAAATTGGTAAACATTGTTGAAGTTCTTTATCCCAGTTTGAAGCAAATACACATTATATGAGGCCTGTATAGTGAATGGGTGTTTTTCCTTGCCATACTATAGTTACCAGCCAATACCCAATGCTCACTCTTTCACCAATGAGTGATCCATGTTTTCTCTGTAAGTGGTTATCATTTTTGTAAAGATTCTAGCTCTGAAATAAGTTATACCAGGCTTTATTTTGTCAAATATTATTGTGGTGAATGTATTTTAAATCTTTCAGTATATATATGGAGGATATTACTCTTGATAATTGGTAAGAATTGTTGAAGTTCTTTATTTCAGACAAACAGTCTAAAGAAAATACACATTATAGGATGTTTGTACAGTGAAAGGGTGTTTTCCTCCCCATACTATAGTTACCAGCCAATACCAAGTGTTCACTCTTTCACCAACTAGTGATCTACGTATTCTCTGTAAGCAGTTATCATTTTTGTGAAGATTCCAGCTATGAGATAAATTATATCAGACCTTATTTTGCCAAATATTATTGTGGTGAATGGCTTTTAAATCTGCAGTACTTTCATTATATATATGATGGATCTTTCTCTTGAGGTTTGTGAAATTGGTAAACATTGTTGAAGTTATTTATCCCAGTTTAAAGCAAATACACATTATAGGAGGTCTGTACAGTTTGAAGTGTGTTTTTTGATATATTTTTATCTCATAACTTGGGAACGCTATCCACAAGTTCTAGATCAAGGAACTTGTACCTGTGCAAGGTCTCCAAATGCTCTGGGCTGCTGGTATATCTGAATTTTTTTGAGTCTCCATCCTCAAAACATATTTGGTTTTGATTTTCTTTCTCACCTTAGGAAGAGAATGACATTATTTTCCTACATCCCACTCCAGTAAACTAGACCAGAAGCTTTCTTTTCGTATTCTGAATCCAAACAGGGATGTAGACAAGCAAGTGTCAATACATGTTAAAGATAGTGCACAGGTACAAGCTCATGGCTGCAAGTTATGAGATAGAAATATATCGAAAAACACCCTTTCATTGTATAGACCTCCTATAATGTGTATTTGAGAAGTCACGATACATGTTGTGGTGAATTCTCCTTATACAGTGATGATAAAGTTGTATGGAACACACATGACAATATACCTTGAGAGAGAAAAGATTAATGTCCTTGGTCTTGTCAGTCCTGTGGGTAAAAGGGGTTGTTTCCCCACCTTTATTGTACACCTTGGTCTTATGGGTATGGGGGTTGCCTTACCACCTTGTTTTGACACTTAGTAGACTTATGGTCCTTTTGGTCCTAGCACCCTTGTTGTATGTGGTACCATGAGAACCTTTGGTATGATGACTTAAATTTTTTTTTTTTTATATGACCACTTGACTGTTAGTACCCTATCCTAAGTCAACTTAACATTATTGTATGTTATGTTTGGTAACAACCCTAAAAGATAGGGGTTCGTGGATTAACCTTTCTAGAAGGCTTGTTAAGATTATAAATTCAAGTCTTGAATTTCATTTTAGACTCTAGAGAGTGCATTCACAAGAGAAATTTGAAGATATGATCTTTCACCTGTCTAGGATTTGTTGATGCTAATAAATTGACGTCTAGGGTTTTGTTTCTATCTCTGAGCTGCCACCACCTCTCCTCTCATCCTGCTAGTGTTTTCGTCTTCTTGTTCAAGTTGTTGCTGTTATGAATAATTCATGTCAATCTTCTCAGCTTGTTAAGGGTTTCCTTGACGTGTGTTGATCTTCCTTGAGATGGGCATAATCTTTTGTAGGATGCTAATTCTGATAGAAGCCCTTCTTGAGGAGGCCATGACTAATAGACACCTTTCTATTAAGGGTTGTGACTAATAGAATCCCCTTAGGGTTGGGACGTGACTGATCTAAGCCCCTTAGATTTGAACTATGATTGAGTTGCTAGTTGGGCCATGACTGTGTGGAACCCTTTTTGAGTTGGGTCATGACTAGGTAAAACCCTTCTTGGGTAGGTCGTGACTGTTTGACCTTACCTTAACTGAACCATAGAATGTTGATGCTTTCTCTAACAGGTCGTGACTATTGATGACCTTTTTGAGCCCTCTTGGACACATCGTGACTTTTTTGTGACTTCTTAGATTGGGTCGTGATCACTGTTGCTTGCCCAAACTTAGGATGTGACCCTTCTGCTGTTTGTTAGAGCGAATCGTGACCCTTGGGACTTGGGGTTGTTCAGACTTGAGCTATGACTCTTGGATGCCACCTGTGCTGGGCTGTGACCGTTGTGTGTGCTCATTGAACTTGAGTTGTGACCTCTATGAGGTGTTTGTACAGAGCTATGATTCTTGTGGGTTGTTAGGACTCTGACTTGACCTTGCTAGGTTGCTAAGATCTCAGTTGTGACTTGTGTTAATCTTCTTGAACTGGTTGTGATCCTGCTGGTGCCTAACTGTGTTTGGGGCTGGGTATCACTGTTGGGGTTTTCACACTTGGTGACTGAGTCATATTGACTGCTACTATATGTGGCTAACCTTATTCCTAACCTTTTCTCTCTCAATGTATGTCAACTGTTTCATTGTTGATCTTGTCTTGGTGACAAGATTTGATCCTAAAAGTATCTGAGTATAAGGCTGATTCAAACCAGATATGAACCGGCATTGTTATTTATTAGTTGCCAGTCATTAGTTTGTTTTTTGTACTATATTATTGTTTATGTTCTGTACATTGCATTTGATGAAGTGTATCTCAAGGACCAACTTTAACACAGTGACCATCGGAGTGTTAAAGTTAAAAGAGATGAAAGTTATGTTTTCTAAATTTATCTTGCCTTTCTACAGTTGTACCAATTTTGGGGCTGAGTATCACTGCTAGGGTTTTAACACTTGGTGACTGATTCATATTGACTGCTATTGTATGTGGGGCTAAGTATCACTGTTGTGGTTTTCACACTTGGTGACTGAGCCATATTGACTACTACCCCATTTAGATCAGTTTTTCGTTGAGCAATATGTAATTTTTAAAATTTCTGGTTGTTGAACATCTGCTAGATTATAAATTGTTTTTCTTGGATTCAAACTTTAGAATTCATAGTTTAAGGACATATATAATGTAATGTGTCTATGATTGTAGAGAATGATAGGGTTGTAGCATAGAGTAATATTGAAAGTACTTCAGTTCCGTCCCATTTGGATTATATTTACTGAACACTTTGAAGTGGGCGACCAATAAATCGTTTGAGTAGCTGGGTTGATGATAGTTAGCAAGTTAGAGGAATGAGTGGCAATACGATAGAATTAGGAATTGAGGATAATTTTGTTTCTCAGATATAGAGGGCTCAACTAGTTGATGACACAAAATCAGGTTAGGCCCATGATACCACCAGATCACATGAAAAAGGTGATGCTACTGCCTCACAAGCTACAGATGTTGGTACTGTAATGATAGAAACTTTACAATCATAGGATAATGATATATAGAGAACCAAGGAACATAATCAATCCCACGTTGAAGATAATACAATCTATCATCCTTTTTCGACCATTAGATACTCAAAGTTGTGTATTAATCTTTTTTACCATTATAGAGGACTCTGTAAGTTAGGTTCCCAAATTCTTAAAGGGTTCTAGCTCAATGGAAGAGCGCCTGCCTTACAAGCAGGAGGTTGGTGGTTCAATTCCTCCATGCCCTAATGATACTATAATATCGGTTAAAAACAACTAAATTAGTAAGCAAAAAATAAGAGATATGTGACCAAACAAAATGACCAAAACTTGTATATAAAATTACTAAAAATGACTAAATTAGTGACCAAAACATGAGAGATGCGAAACTAGGCATTAAAAAGGATGCAACACGTGGCGCTAATGATGAAGCCAAACATGGAGTTGATATGGTAGAAAAATAAGACGTTACTTTGGATGCAAAAGATGGCGCTACATCGAAAGCAAAATACGATGCAACAATAGAAGAAATATTTGGTGTCATTTTGGTAGCAAAACACGATGCAAAAAAGGAAGCAAAAATTGATGCAAATTTGTATGCGAAAATTGTCACATATTTGGAAGTAAAACATGGTGCAAAATGGGATACTAAAGTGGTAGCAAAAATGGATGCAATATTGGATGCTAACATGGTGCTAGTAAGGACGCAAATATGGCGCTAACGAGGGTGTCATTTAAGAAGCAAAAGCAGAGACTCGCTAGGAAACAAAATATGGCATTATTTAGGAAGCAAACGTCGACGTTGTTTAGGAAGCAAAGTTGGACGCGATTCTAGAAGCAAACCTTGACGTTGTTTAGGAAGCAAACTTGGATGCTATTCTGGAAGCAAACCTCGACGTTGTTTAGGAAGCAAAGTTGGACGCTATTCTAGAAGTAAAAAAAGAGACACTATTTTGGATGCCATAAAGGATGCTATTTAGGAAGCAAAAAAGGCGTTTTTTGAGACGCTTTAAGTTTTGTCCATGACGCGTCCCATTTAGCGTCTAGTTTTACCACTAAATGTAAAAAAAAATTACACTAAAAAGGGTCGCTAAATGGGACGCTAATTCCAATATTTGTTGTAGTGAAACCAACTCAAATCAAACAACATGGTTGATGAGGTTCTTCCCTATTGCTGACATTGTGAAGAGTTCCATTAGGAGTCTACTTGCTCGAGATTTTGTTACATAATGGAACAAGAGCAAATGGAGACAGGTAATTTTGTGGGTTATCTAAGGTATCCTGACTATATAAATAAGGTAAGGCATGTCCATCCTATCTCAAAAGAAAAATGGAAACAAGCAAGGGAGTACATTCAAGAGAAGGATAATGAAACAAAGACTTTTGGTGAAGAACCTACTCCTGAGCATATCATTGAAAAGTACAGAGGCATGGTCTATCAAAGAAGAAAGAGTGTGATCCCAACCAAATCATACCAACACATACCAAAGGTAAAGATCTCTCCCCATGTAGATATGAATATTGATTTGGGTATTTAGTTGTCTAAGTGCTAAAATTCCTGTCCCAGAAATTGAGATCCTGAAAATCCCTAGTCAAAGAGATATTTTCATGAAAACCTTAGAGGAATCTATGGAAAAGATTGTTGAAAAGCCTAAAGAAGTAATTACTAAGAATCCCAAGGAAAAATAGCCAACAAACCAAAATAAACAGTTACAAACAAGTCTGTTGAAATTCCTCCTAGGAAACAAAACAACTTTAATGAAGATACTCCTATTGTTTTGCATAGCATGGATCCTAATAAAGAAGACCATCCTGCCTTCTACATTTTTGTTGATTGCAAATGATAAGTTATGGAACAATTCCATGCTTGATTCAGGCGCATCATCTAACATCATGACTAAGAAAGTTATGGAGAAAATGGGTCTAAGGATACAAGGCAATATCAAATTGTATGTGCCATGTACTCAAGAGAAATCGATGTCGTGGGTACAATCTTGAATTTTCCAGTCAAATTAGTTGCATACCCAGACATTGGTGTTACCATGGACATAGTAGTCATAGATGTTCCTGACATATGGGGAATGATGTTGTCAAGGAAATGGGTTGCATCCCTTGGTGGATCTATCCAAATGGATTGGACCTACACCATGATTCCAGCCTTTGAAGATGCGCATGTTAAACAATATAGAGAAAAGGAAAGGAGGTATCATGTTGAAAACCCTGATGAGCTAAATAATGAATACATCTATTGTTGAGATTTGGTTTGGAGAGCTCTGAGAGAAGCTTAGTGTTGAGGGCGAGTTCATTAGCCAACAATTGAGTTTAATGGGGAAACCTATCCACCCTAGTCAATCCTAGGGATAGATCATCCAGATCTATCAGCGTACTTCAAGACTATATCATATTCGTCAGTCTTTACATGGATTCGAAAGCATCTAGGTAGATGAAGAATTTGTGAGGGCGAATCATCTTGCAATAAGAGGCCACATTCCATAGCTTTTACTAAGGGTGCATTGTTGGATCAACGTAAGAGACATGCTATTAGGCCATTTATTGGAGACATCTCATTCACCTACTTCTCTAAGGCGCATTAAAGAGTTGTCTCACGGAGGGCACTTTACTTATCATCTTCTAGAGGGCGTGTCTCCTCTTATCTCCTCTTATCCATCACAAAGGACACATTCTTCTTGACTAGATCATTGAAGGCACATTCATGTGATTATTGGAGGCCCTATCATTCATGCTATTCACTAGGCAAATTATTGTTGATCCTATTGTTGCTTATTGGGATACTTACAGGAAATTTTGGATAAGTATCATCACTATTTCATCCAGAAGGTGGCGTGAGCTTGCATGGGCGAATTGATCCAAGGCGCTACTGCAATCCTGGTGTCATAGAGTTGATGCATTGTCTATATGTCTGCTTTATTAGCTTGGCCTACTCTCGTACATTTCATTGTATGGTCATGCTTTGATTTGATCATATTTAGATTGTAGATCTGAATTATATTGTTTCTCGGGGACATGCAACAGCCTACAACATTATTATTACTCATGCAACCTATTATCTATAAGCTGTGAATGTCAAACTCTTGAACAAACAACCAATACCACAATAAACCCTACACAACATCAATTTGGTATATTATATAGAGGTTCAATCAACTGGAACATATCTCAAGCACATCATGAGGAGATTGGTTCCCTAGAAATCAATCTCAACTTCTGTAGGTATTGAGAAACAATTTTTTCTTTTTCAAAACTAGTTATTTCTATATTATTGTACCTTCTTTTCTATTCTAGTTAAATTCGTGATTGTATAACAATGGCAATATAAATGAATCACTTTCAATAGCAATTAGAAGTTGGGATGATAAAATCGAAAGAAGGCCGACCTTCAGACAAATTTCTAATCCTTTATAGAATTTGGGATCTTAACACCGAGAAGAAGACCAACCTTAGCATTGAGAGGAATTTTTGAGTCATTGCCAAGAAAAATCAAGTGCCAGTCTCCCAAAAGATTAAAGCCAACCAGTCTCCCTACTCAATGAAGAAATCCTGATAGGAATATACTTAGCTATCTACCCAATGGTAACATACATGATATCCCCGCAAGATACTGAACCATGGTTGAGAATGATGAAGGCATAGAAGTGGAAATAGTTTAGCTGATACAACCACTGTCTTAGATGCCACACAACAAAGGGAAACTTTGGCAATTTTATGCTAATGTCTTCTACTCCATAAGTGGAACGATATTATTTGTATGCCAAGTATTATGCTATGTAGAGTAATTAATACTGATGTGAGAGAAACTTTTACGTGGTTGTTCATAAAAAATTTCCTTTCTATAATTATTAATTAATATTGATGTCGGTGCATAGTTTACATGGTAGTTGATAAAAAAATTTAATTCTTTATTTTTAAAATGATTTTCTATATCTGACAATTACAAAAAGCATTTCGTGTACACCAGGACTAATTAAGTCCCATCAAAATCTCAGTACCGATCAAAAATTCAAATGAAGAAATCAAATTTTAAAAAATGATTTTAGTTTTTTCAATTAAATGGTTTTAATAAAAATGTTTTAAGGGAACATTAGGATATCTCGCAAAAACAAAGGTAGATAATAAAAAGTCAAATAAGTTGGACACTAATAAAAAACTATAGCTTTGGTAGGGACTAATAAATGGTTACGATCTATATGTTTAGTGTATAGAATGAACCTATGGACCATTGTAACTTTTTTCTTTTTTTCTTTGTGCGAGCATACAATGAGTCAATTATGTCAAATGTTGATGCTACTTTAATGGGGAAAATATGGTTGGCCTTAATAATAATTCATTATGCATACCATAAGTAATTTGAATGGGATGCATATCATTATGTATGATTATTATTAGTAATGTAGTTTGATTATGCGTGTTTTATTTTATGGGTTTTAACTTTTGGATCTATATGTTCAATTCCAATTTTCCAGTGTGTATGGATAATGATGATTTTGTAGGAATATCATAACCCTTCATGTATTAATGTGTGCAGACTAGTCAAAGTTGTCATTGTAATGATATCAAGACCATATCATTGATTGGCCATGTGCACTAAATTGTAACAAGTGCATACATCTTGATAGGCATTCAATATGCACCCGGCAGCAGTGCATTTAATGCTGCTGCTGTCAGGATATGAACTATTGGATACAAGACCATATCATTGATTGGCCATGTGCACTAAATTGTAACAAGTGCATACATCTTGATAGGCATTCAATATGCACCCGGCAGCAGTGCATTTAATGTTGCTGCTGTCAGGATATGAACTATTGGATTAACCATTGGATCAGATCCAATGGTTCATATCCCGGCAGCAATAGCATTAAATGCATTGTTGTCGGGTGCATATTGAATGTCCACCTTGACATGGATCAATATAAAGCAAATTGGATATAACGATCATAAGTGTAGATATCTCGTACGAGTGCAACTTCAAAAAAATTCACCTTTTTCTTAGGAGGTTTCTCAAATCTTCACCTGATGAATTTTCATACTTAGGGTTATGAAATATGATAAAACAGGAATAATAATGGACAATAATTCACCTCTTAAAAAACCCAATCAACAAAGCAATCCAAGAGAAAAGATACCAAATGTATGTCAATCAATCCAAGCTTTGATTCGATGCTTAGCTTTTTCATTTGATCTAACTACCCATCGAGGGATACTCAATATATCGTTATAATGGAAACATAAATAAACATAATCTCTCTCGTTCAGTATCAACATGGGTAACGTACTCTCTCCCGCTCCAAGGCTTGGGTAAAAATAATAATTAATAATAAAAATAAAACTTGATTTAAGTACCCGAGTGACTAATGATGATATGCCTTACCCCTTCCCTTAACCAGAGGTTTTGCTCTATTCAAACCAGCTATTGAGTAGGTTTTATATATTATTTCCAAGCAAACTTAGTGCCTGCTCACAACTTAGTAGGATTAAAAATATTTCAATAGCTTTAAATAAAAAGGCTACCTCCCCTCTTGGAATAACGACTCTCCTGAGCCCCTCTCCTTCAATACTGGCTCTATTCCTATAAAGCCCTTCCAAGAAGTTGAAGAATCTTCCTTTCCTTTGTGTCTGATCTCAAATGGCATATGTAAGCATCAATTTATCAACTAGAGCACCAATATTGTTCACTACACATAACCGTTTGCAGCGCCTCTGTGTCAATAAGTTTTAGCCCTCTACAACAATCTTACCATGCATAAACTAGATCTAAAATTCACTTTATGACAACAAGACTTATAGAAGTAAATCTACCCTATCTTCTTCAATATTCATGTTAAATCACTTAATAATTTTAGCTTTTTCTCATATCAAACCAGCACGACATACAAGTGCTGGAAATTAGAAAATCATGAAACCAATGATAGTTACACATCAAGTCTGCAATAAGACAATTTTGGACATCTAAAAATTTCACATATATATCTCAAGATTTAGCACATGTATATACCATAGCCCCATCCCAAGTATAATACGATCCTCTATTTCTCTGAAACCCTACCTAGATAAAACAAACAAAAACTATCTAACACCAAGGATCTCCAACAAGCAAGTATCACACTAGAAAACTAGAAAACCCTCCTAGGCAATTTCACGTCCCCTCCCCTCCGTGAGGACGTGACCTACGAGCTGGTGCTATCATTTAGCCGAGCAATCTAGCTACATTAACATAATAAAAGAAATGTATTGAACATAAAACAATCACAGATGCATAATGCAATGTAATCTATAGCGGAAGCAAATCATCCATTCAAGCATTCAACATATTCATCATCATTCATTAAACAACTACAATTGTAGAGATAAACACAAGAGATACTTATCTTTAAAAGAAGCTTGACCCGCAACCAGCTATGTCGCTGCAACGTTCCACCCAACCATAGGCCAGTGCGCTCATCAATCTCTCAGCAGCACTGCCACCCCCGAGTTGGGCATGATTCCCACAAGAAATAAGGGAACTACAGCAGGCTCACACATAGCCAAATACATATTAAAATTCATCCAAGCCAAAACTACATTTGGGTTTATCAGGCTGCTAAGGAGATGGAAGGCTGAATTGCTAAGCTAGTGAGCTCAACCACAGAGCTATGGACACCTACACAAGATTTGGCTTGGTTTTCCCAACACCTACACACCAAACACAAGGAAGCACCCCCTTCTCTGCTACACAGTCCCTCAAGCTATGCCTTCCCTTTCAATGCTCTTCTGGATGTGCAAGAAAGAATAACCAGCCCCTCTTGATCTCTCCGTGCGGTTCCTTTCTACACTAGGTTTATCAAGCTAATTCTTCCCTCTTCCACTCCAAACCGGTTCAGACCAAAACACAGAATTTACAGAACAACAAGATACAAGTTCTGGGCATGGACAAAAACGTCTTGAGACCCAAAAACAAAAATGAAAGATGGGTAAAACAGGCCCCCGATAGCAATTCGATTTCCAGAAACGTTTATGGGCTTCACGTGGCCAAAACGAGCTCAGCAAACACCCAAAAATCATGGGTCTCTTCTACCATTCGCTGTACAACCAAAACAACGGGTTTTCCCAACTAGGTAATGAGGAAACAACAGCAAAAACGTCCAGGAGAGAGCCCAACCCCTGAGCATTACCAAAACAACTTCCCGACCATAGGAAAAATGAAGAAAACTACTGCAAACATGAGGGAAAACACACAGGTACACAAAAAACGTGAATGAGAGAGCTCTCCAAGCTTTCATTGTCGTGAGGACTGGAGGGCATGAATGCATGAGGGAATGGGCAACATTTTTGGGCATTTACTTGGCCCATACGTCAAAAACACGTTTTCCAAAATTTGATGGCTTCTCAAATTTGAATTTGACTGCGATACTCTTCCCATCCCCATGCCTTAACTAACTCAACCAATTTCTGGCAGAAATAAACGATTGGGTGCAAAAGACAAAATGGGTAGTTGACAGTTTGATGGGTTTTCCCTTTGACATTTGGCTTTTCCCCATTGGCTCAAAGGTTTGAATATCTCCCCCCCCCCTTATCCTTAGGAAATCATGCCCCCATCTCTTTTAATGTTGCATTGACATAGCTAGTTGTGGGTATTTTAATTAAATTGCATATTAACATGATGTCCAAAATTATAATGTGTCGGGATAGCATGAAATACCATCGGCATTGATTTTAATTGTCAAAACATAAAACACTAAATCGATGGTGGGGCCTTGGCCTTTAGCTCCACACCATGATTAAATACAATATTTACATCATATACAATTTAATGCAAATGGGGTCAAAACCGGGGTGTTACAGGCAAGACATCTCTTCTTTTCCACTCCTCAACAAGTACAATCTAGGATTTAATCACAAAATCCTAGATCTTTTTTCTCCAATGGATGAAACCTTAACCCTGGTATTCAAGATGCTCCAAAATCTCTAAGAAATCCTAGCACCTCCAATGCAAGAGAGAGAGTACAAAGATGAAGAACAAGAAAGAGACAGAGAGAAGTTTGCGCATCTTCTCATCTCAAACATGAGATGATAATTAATGAAATGATATGAAAGACTCTCTCCCTCCTCTATATATCTAACAAGAAAGAGAGTCCAAAAATGCATATTTGGGCCTAAAACGTTACAAGCAACATGCAAAACCACTTGTAGGCTCATATGTCGACTACTGCACTTCAAGGGTACACATGTCAAACTCTAAGGTGATGTACAAAAGAAAAGGATTGATGCAAGGGAACTCCATGATATGTGTCCAATTCTCCTCCTCTAAGCTTCCAAGGGCTCCCACACTTATCCTGATCCATATGCTTCAGCCGGTCAACTCTCACTGCATTAACATCGTTGCAACCCAAGTATCCCCAAGTCAACTCCATGCCTCCACGCAACTTCACATAAAGGGTACACAAGTCAAGCTATAAGGTGATGTACATAAGAAAAGATAAGTTGGGCATAGGAGAAAGATTGGCACAACCATTGAGGATGAGAAAGACTATATCTGTCAACTTAGAAACAAACCTTAGCCTCCATAGGTAAAATTTGGGTGAATGGAGGTAGAACCATCTTCCTAAGCAGAAAACTTAAAAGAAGGACAAGTAGAGCATGAGTGAAAATTTGAAATAATGGAATACTCATTGAACAGGAGGAAGGCTCTAGCTACCAACATATGGATGAACCCTAGCCACATAAAGGAATAAGTACTTGAAAGATTTGTTTATTTACTATATATTATGCATAATATTAAACTTCTAAAAATAATTATAATGAGTCACACGTTAGAATTCCATGAATTTTAAAAATTGCTCCTAAGGATTTTGTAAATATTTAAAGGAGAAACAAACAAAATTAATATACTCATCGATTTTTCTGTGCTTTATAAAATATTACATTGTAGAATAATATGATTCCATAAAATTGAATGTGTCATATAAATGGTATATATATATTTGTAATGACTAATAATATAAAATATAAAATATTAATAGATAGTTGGACATCTTACTTTTTTTCAAAACTGAAACTTATATATCAATCACTGTGTGATATACCATTTCTTTATATATATATGTAAAGAAAAGAATGATAAGATGTCCAACTACCCATCAATATTTTATATTTTATATTATAAGTTATATCAAATATATTAGAATTTATATCTTGTTCCATTGATTTATGAAATCATCGCTATCTTATGAAATGTCAATCTTTATAAAGCACCATAAAATCAATCACTAAAAATCCTCATTACTATTCTTTTAAACATTCTTATTTGTACACATTTTAATGTAATGGTTTTTATAATGCACACAAAAAACTAATTCAATGGTTGGTATTCCGTACTACTAATTATAGCCCCGTGAAGTCAACAATAAAAATAAATAATATAGCTCAAAATATTATGTTATGCTAGCAAAATTAAATTCTAGTTATAGAATACAAGATTTGCATCTAAAAACACCATTACACCATGTTTTTTATTAGTTGTAGGATGGATGCTATGCATCCAATAGCACTACATTTCGATTATAGATAGATAGATATTAAAAATATATTAATTTGTGATGTTTGATAATGGGTAAAAACGGACCATCATCTAACGTTATTTAAGAATGTTTTACAAATGGATTTTCATTTCCAACTTATAAAAATTATGACAAATCAAAATATGTTCATATGATCTTTATTTCACTTGGGATAAAAGTTAAAGCAAACTATAGGTCTCTCCCGTGCATATCCAGTGAAGGTAAACCATATCACATTTAAAAACTAAGAAATTAAGCAAAGTCTATGAAATTTGCAAAGGGTAGTTGTCCTAAGTTTAACGATTAATTGAATTGATTAAGGTTGGAATGTAATTTTCAATGAGTAGTTATCATACATTTTAAGAATTAATTAGAGTGATTAAGATTGGAACATATCAATCTTTATGGCTAAAGGTTTAGTCATCTCTTCTAAGTGATTATATTTTAAAATCGTTATTCTCCACTCACATAAGAGAGCAGAGAGAGAAAATCCTAAGTGTTGTTTACCTTGTAGGGTGGACTTTTCATATTTTTGGTTCTCTATATCTTTTAGTTCTTCCCTACTCAGAAGAGGATCCAAAACCTGACAATTTGTGTGTGATTGCATATCCTACCAAATGGCATTTGGATTGATTTTGATCATTTATAGAGGAAATGTGTTTTTCTTATTTCTTTATCAAAATGTTCTTGAAATTTAATTCAATTCTTTTAATTCAAGAATGAGAAAGGCAACGTAGTCAATGTCTCGCTTTTTGAGGTCTAGTTATGCTTTCTTCGAGGATATGATGTCCTTCCTACAATTTATGTGATAAGACATTGTATGAATGCATCTAGAATTTAACACAATGTATGCTTCTTGATCTTGCATTTCCTTGCATGATTTATGAATGATTCTTGTTTTTTATGTAATAAGACATTGGATGAATGCATCTAGAATTTAACACAATGTATGCTTCTTGATCTTGCATTTCCTTGCGTGATTTATGAAAGATTCTTGTTTTTTAAGGTGTTATTATGTTTGATATTAGTAGATGTATTCTTTTTACAAGTTATGTAATACATTGTGGCAATACAACTATAATTTAGAAACATTGTGATATTCTCTTTCTTGCAATTCATTTCATTTTCCTAATTTCATGAACCATTATCATTCTATCAGTTGTTAAGTGAGTTTCTCTCCCAAATATGATTATAATGGGTTGCAATTTTATGAACAATTCTTGTGTTTTGAAGGTTGTTTTATGAATTATTTGTATTTTTAAAGTTGTGTTATGCTTGCTTCCGACAGATGATCCTTATTTAAATATATAATGTAGAGTTCAGAGCATTACGATCTTTTCTTCCTTGCATTTCCCGCATGTTTCCAATTTCATGAATCATTCTTGTTTCTATGGGTTGTCAAGTGACTATTTTATCAAATATGCTTATAGTGAGCGGTTCAAATATGCTTATAGTGAGTGGTTCAAATATGCTTCTAAGGGGTGGAAACTATATCATTTCCAAAAGGCCATACGTGATCAATGAGGAAATTCCCTCAAAACAACCAAAATTACCAAAAATAGAAAATGGGCAATGAATATGATAGTTTTTCTACATTGTGGGTGTTTAGCAACATAGAAGGAGCTGAGATAGTGTCTCTATATAGTCTTGTAATAGTGTCTTTTGTAATTCTTTATAGTCAATGGTATTGGAGGGACCATGGTATCACATTTCCCATGGTATTTGCGTGAGTGTGAAATTATAAAAGAAGCCTTATAGTATGAATTCATTATCATAGTTGCAAGACACGAGTTTCCTCTTGTAGTGAGCAGTCTAGATCTAAGTTCGAGATCATATTTTTTCTAGGGGAGAGTTACTTCTCCATTTTCTATTGGATCCAGGGCGGATCTAGAGTTTGACTATCTAATTTGTAGAGAGGATTTGCGGCATATTCAGTGTGGTTTGGTCTTTGAAATCCATAGGCTATGGCTAGAGGTATTTTCAAGGAGTTTTTGGTCCAGATACAGAGGAGTTTTAGGAGTACTTTGGATTAATGGCAATACTGACTTCCCTTTGTTGGGGTTTTTAACCTTGGGATTGGTGTCTGGGGCTCCTAGGGGTTGATCACTGGGTCACATGGCCCCATGTCTTCTTTTCTTGCTCCAGTGGCCTTTGCCTCAGCTGCAAGACATTTGTCTCCCTTCACAGCCACTTAGGACAGCCTCCAAGCCCCCATGACGTTGCTCCACCAACTCTAATTAACAGTTGAGGTCCTCCAAAACTTGCTCATTGTCGTCCATTTGCACCTTTATTTGACAAACATTCTTCCTGAGATCAAAAATTTCATGCATGGAATGACCAACATCAAACCTTCAATCTTTATTCTTCTGCATAACCCCCCCTGTGGCTTCAGAGGAGGGATTTCTACTCCCTTGCTAAAACAAATCGATACCAATCTCCTATAGCAAAGCCTTAACCTCCTTAATTCGATCCCTCGTCGGCGAATGCAAACAATCTAGAGTTATCCCACCCATGTTGCATGTCACTGTAATAATCGCCACAATAACTTGAATATGAACAGAGCCAAGTAAGTTGTGAGGATCCTAAGACCTGATGGGGTGTGATGGTTCATTTGCATGAAGTAAATGGACTAACATTTGCATGCACTCATGGGATTTTGGAGCCACGTGTTAGGAAACCCTCATGCAAATTAAAAAAATTAAATACTAATTCTTTTAATAATTTTAAATGCCTCCCTTCCATGGTGGTTGAGGTATAATAATTCGTCTTTGTGTTGTACATTTCAATCCATTACGAAATTCCCTATCTTAAGAGATGAAGGTCTTCAAAATACCTCAGCCACATGTTTCCAAACAAGTTTTTGAGAGTTCCATAATTACTTACAACTATATTTTCTAAGAAACTATCCTAATAACAAAACATATTGACAATGCATAAAAAATACAAAGAAAGAACGGGTTGGACTATGACCCCATATGATTATATTTTCTTCCCCTCCTTCAAGCAGTGGCATTCTAAAGTCCTCAGATTGAACCATTTTTATTTGCTACACTATTTCCATGTCTAATTGTCCCGAATTGGAAGATTCCCCCGAACAAGAGTGTTTCCCTTGGTGAGGGCGTGGAGAAGGGATTGGTGTGTTCCACTTTGAGAAGCTAGTTTTTCCAGTTTCCCTCCTCGCATATCAACTTTAGCCTCCAAGCCACCATCATGTTTCTCCACCAACTCTAATTAACAGTTGAGGTGCTCCAAAACTTGCTCAATGTCCTCCATTTGCACCTTGATTCGACAAAGATTTTTCCTAAAACCAACAATTTCATGCATGGAATGACCAACATTAAACCTTCAATCTTGATTCTTCTCCATAACTCCCCCTATGGCGTCAAAGGGGGGATTTCTACTCCCTTGCTAAGACAAATTGATTCCAATCTCCTACAGCAAAGCCTTAACCTCCTTAATTCGGTCCCCCGTCAGCCAATGCAAACAATCTAGAGTTATCCCACCCATGTTGCATGTGATTGTACTAATCGTCGTAATAACCTAAATACAAACAGAGCCAACTAAGTTGTGAGGATCCTAAGGCCTGATGGGGTGTGATGGTTCACTTGCACGAAGTAAATGGACTAACAAGAGCACGCACTCATGGGATTTTGGAGCCACGTGTTAGGAAACCCTCATGTAAATAACAAAAAAAAAATACTAATTCTTTTAATAATTTTAAATGCCCCCTTCCATGGTGGTTGGGGTATAATTATTCGTCTTTGTGATGTACATTTCAATCCATAACAAAATTCATCAATTTTGAGAGATTAAAGTCTTCAAAAAAAACCTCATCCACATGTTCCCAAACAAATTTTTGAGAATTCCATAATTACTTACAACTATATCTTCTAACAAACTAGCCTAATAACAAAACATATTGACAATGCATAAAAAAAAAACAAAGAAAGAACGGGTCGAACTATAACCTCAAACAATTAGATTTTATTCCCCTCCTTCAAGTAGTGGCATTCTGAAGTCCTCAAATCGAACCATTTTTATTTGCTACACTATTTCCATGTCTAATTGTCCCGATTTCAAAGATTCCCCTGCACGTGAGTGTCTCCCTCAGTGAGGTCGTGGAGAAGGGATTGGTGTGTTCCACTGTACAAAGCCAGATTTTCTAGTTTCCCTCCTTTCATATCAGCTTTAGCCTCCAAGCCACCATGATGTTGCTCCACCAACTCTAATTAATAGTTGAGGTGCTCCAAGACTTGCTCAATGTTGTCTATTTTCACCTTGATTCAACAAAAAAAAAATTCCTGGGATCAACAATTTCATGCATGGAATCACCGACATCAAACCTTCAATCTTGATTCTTCTCCACAACCCCCCCTATTGTTTCAGTGGGGGGATTTCTACTCCCTTGCTAAAACAAATTGATACCAATCACCTACAGAAAAGCCCTAACCTCCTTAATTTGGTCCCCCATCAACCAATGCAAACAATCTAGAGTTTTCCCACCCATGTTGCATGTGACTATAATAATCGCCATATTAACCTGAATACGATCAGAGCCAAGTAAGTTATGTTGATCCTGAGGCCTGATAGGGTGTGATGGTTCACTTGCATGAAGTAAATTGTAACAAACTCAATCTCCTCTTTATCATTTTGGATGATGGGGTAAACAAATTTTAAAACAGTTTCATTTCAGCAACCAAAAACATTAGTCTCAAAGAATTACATGGCATTACAACTCAAGTGCATTCCCCATCAATTCTTAAATTGCACAGAGAAAGTAAATGTATGACTAATGTAAGAGATTCTTACATGATCTTACTAACAAACACTTATATAGATGCTTTTCCCTTATCATTCATGTTATCACAATACTATTACTTGTGTTTTTCTTATAACTTAAACATCGGTATACTTCATGTGCACAAAACTGTGATCCATAGTTCATTCATTATATACAAATAAGAAATTGGGCACTTTTTAAACATCACAGAATTGTGGAGCCTTAACTTGAGCCTCTTAGCAAACCTAAACACATAAAATACAAAAGGAAGAGAGAGAGACACCAATATATGTGGTTCACCCAAACCTTGGGCTACATCCACCAAAATTTGTTAATGTATTTATTAGTTTACCCAACAAAGAGAGTTACAAATATGCAGCGAACTGCTACAATTCATTTTGTTATTCCTCTAAGTCTCTTCCACTGAGATATTTGTCAAATTAGTACTTAGCCCTATTGCAAGATCTTCCTTTTCAAGGGGTTAATACCAACTAAACAATTCAAAAAAAAATCACCTAATTTATCCCAATTATATAGATTAAAAGACTACAACATAAATTTACATGGCTTTCGTTTCCTTTAATTTAAACTTATATTTTAATACTCAAATATAAATTGACGATCATTTAAACTCTATTCCATAAAGAATGAAGTTTCAAACTCTAAGGTTCATGGTGTTGGCATTGCCCTTCCCCATTAAACATGTGTTAAATGTTCTCTCCTTTCTAAGTTTAGATCCAAGAACTATACTTGACTATAATTAGTTCTCCAAGCTTAAAAATAATAGATTTAAATTTTTCATTAACAACAAAAACAAGGGAAACCAAGAACTCCATTCTAAAGTGGCTTCCTTTCGACCTTATCCACTATAAGCTTAAGTTTCAAAGCTTAAAGAAGGAAAATTGCATCGGTTTTTCTCACCAATCCTTCCAGTCATCTAAATATCCAAGTAAGCTAAGAACTGGGTAATTAAAAGTAAACATTTGGGTCAGCTCCCTCTCTAGAGGAGGTAATCTATCTGTACATAAATATACATAAAAAAACCTCTCATATCCGTAAAACTATTCTTATAAACCTAAAAGCCTATAATGAAAACCACTTATCAATCTAATATACACCATTGGAGGAATTATTGGGTCGCACAACACTAAGGCACTATTTTTATCTGTTGGTATGTTGACATAATCGCAAGGTTTAGAATTGGTCCTTCAAATACCTCCAGGTTGTTCCTTCGTGATTCCCAACACTAGCACAAAGAAACTAAGGATTTGGGTGACTCTAACTAAGAGTGGCATTGCTACACATGGAAATAAAGTTCGGGAAAGTTCTTACTGGGAGTAGTGTCGCTGCTCTAAACACATAACTCGACATATACTTGCTCCAAATCATGAAATTGTTTCCAGTCCTCTATCCACGGAGGCCACTGCTATCACAATACAAGAACAAAATGCAAGAATGCCATCAGTACGAAGGAGGCTCTTTGTTGTCGTTGGTTACAAAAGACAAACCTACAAATGATGTAAACTTGGACATAGAATAATACATTTGCATTTTCAGATAGTGGAATCCTCTTTTGAAGTAGGTGATCATTCCTTCACCAAAATTGAACTAATAATAATAAGCATAATTAATAACTAACAGGAGTCCATTCATTCAAGTTACTTATCTCGAAACGGTTATGGTTGCATTTCAATAATAATGGATGTGAGGTCAACACTTCACATGCAGATATTGAGCTCTGCCTTTTCTTCCCCACCATTCTCTTCTCCAAACAATTATTAAACGTCCAAGGAAAGCTAAGAGCTCCGCGTGAACCAAATATCTCGCTATGTAACCAAGAATTCTAAGTAAATAAAGTAACTTCTATATGTATCCAAAAATAATTTTGTGTGAACCCTTCTCGACAAAAAGACCCTATCCTCCTCATCCAGGGACCACCCTTTCTTACCGGTGATTGTCTTCCATCTAACTGAAAAGAAAACAACCCTAATGGCTATCATGAATAGTTCTTTTAAAGGTATTTACAACCTATAATTTAGTGAGGAGCATATTTTGCCTTTATGCCAATGTATTCATTATTCATTTTTGACAATATTTAATCATTTTTAAACAAATCCAATAAAGTAGTTTATATTATAAGATCATCTTTTAGTTCACCTTTATCATGGTGTCCAAAGGTTAGTTCTTTCTAACCCTTTAACTGATTATCGCTGACATTAACCACTTCAAACAATAACCACTTTAAGGAATTAACACTACCTAATGCTGCCTTACCCACTAATGCACCGCCTCTATTGCAGTCCCTCCCACTACTGCTTCTATTGCAGGTCATCCCTTCCACCATTGTACTTCCTCTATTGTAGTCCCTCTCCCCCTAATGTTGTCTTTCTTGCAAGCCATCCCCCCCACAAATGATATCTCTAGCAGGCTCCTACTTTCCACTCATACTTCTACTATCTCTCCCACTAATAGTATTTAAAGTAAATAGATCCCTTCTACTCATACATTCTTACGCTAAGGAACCCTCCCCCGTCAAACATCCAGTGAATATATATGCATTGAACTAGAACTGTCACACGATATTACCTACGCACACTAATGATAACACTCTCACAGCTGCATCCCACACCCACTATTGCCAGGGGGTAAATATGAGGAAACGGACATTCGCTAGCAGTTCGGGGATAGATCTATATTAGAGAAAGATCCAATTTTATCATACTTCTATAACAATTTTGGCCAGGAAAAAGGATCAATGATAGATCCTTCAAGGACCTTACTGTGCTTTCTATTATGGAAGGAACTTAAAGATATTTACTTGACACTTTCGCAGAAATAAAGATATTAATAATATCTATCAATTTCTCTTAATTTTACTAAATAGATTTTGATATTAATTAGCTTAATGTTTAAAGATCAATCATAGGTGCTTGTTGCAGCCTTGCAACATGTAATAATTTCTTGGTTATTCATATTTAGTACCGATTTTTATCGACACTAATAATTTCTTGGTTATTCATATTTAGTACCGATTTTTATCGACACTTTTAAGTTAATTGCATGTCTAGTGAATCATCTTAGCTCACTTTTCAATATGTGCCAATCATTCACCCTCTCAAGTCAAACCTTCGGTCTCTTAAGTCTACCAAGGTAATTCACAACTTAGAAAAATAACATGACATTACTTACAGTGCTTTTACTAGCCTTGAGTTTCTCGCTGGAAAGCTGCACATTTACATTTGCCTCCTATTTTCCGTTATTGAAGAATCGGGGTAATAAAGGTGATGTTGCATAAATGGACTAACATATATGCATGCACTCGTGGGATTTCGGAGCCACGTGTTAGGAAACCCTCATGCAAATAACAAAAATAAATAAATACTATTTATTTTAATAATTTTAAACGCCCCCCTTCCATGGTGGTTGGGGTATAATTATTTGTCTTTGTATCATGTATTGATGCCTTACAGAATCAACCTTCTCACTAGTGGCTTAGCATCTTTCACAACCACTCCACTGTCTAGTTGAATGTTTATGCTTGCAAGCTTGTTAACAAGATTTGGTATATTTCCGTATATGCAAAAAAGTTTGCTCATAGTCTCTTTGAAGGTTGCCAATGGTTATATTGAAAATACAATTCTATATATTACTGTTATTGTTGACACGATTGCAAGTCTATTTTATAATATGAAATTCCTAAGGACTTGAAAAGTTCTCATCCAAGATATAATGTATAAATTTTCACATAATTTTTTGTTGTGATCCTTAGGCCCCATGAGTACCGAGTCACTTCCTTTCCACCAAGATCAATGAGGACCCCTCCCACTCCTTACTATACTATGAATATGCATTAAAAATGTTTTATTTTAAGATGATAATGATGATGATGGTTAGTAATGTCCACTGGACCAACTACTCTATCAAAACTTAAGAAATGTAAGGAATCACTTGGTTTGATTTATAATTTTATTGTTGTGCTCCAAAGTCTTTAAGAGAAACATTCCTAAATCACCATAATTTTCACAAGTTAAAAGGTTATAAAAATCAATGTTATAACAAATATTTTTTGTGAATTAATGCGAGGGTACATAAGACACTCTAAGAAATATGTTTTCCATCTTCAACCTTTTTAGTATCACAAAGATAACAAATCCTTTCGACCCATGACATTTTAGGAATTGTCCAATGCCATGTTTCACTATGGAGCTCATGAGAAGTTGTTAGATTACTTTAGCAATGTTGATTTTATGTTTTACTTTAGTTAAAATAGAGAGATACTTCTGATCTTCTAGATTAGAACTGATCACCTCTTTAAGGCATCTTACTTTTCTGGTATCCTCTAATTCTTTATCTTGCCACAATTTCTCTTTAAATGTAATAATATTTTCAATATTATCATTGCATAGGAAACTCTTACTAGAGTCCCTAATGATTAACCAAGACTTGACATCTTTACCCTAAACCGAGTTGAGTCATAAAAGGTTTTGATTGGAGCATTTAGTACTCTTAGGAGAACTCTTGTCATATGTGTTGTTTATGTTATCCTTTTACATTATGTATATAGTCATGGTCATGCTCTCAATAGGGAAAGACTCATTTTTATGAATATAAGATAGAATGTATTGCCTTTAATTTTGAGATGAATTCTTACATTATTTTCAAATGTTACTTTAGGAATTTTGTGTAAATATTTAAATGACAAACAAGAAAAATCAAGTTTATTGTTGATTTTTTGTGTTGATTATACAAAACATTATATTGTATAATAGTGTGACTCGATTAAAATAAAACAATGTATAAATTTTAATATATTTGTAATGATTAATAATATAAAATATAAAATATTAACAAATAGTTAGACATCTTATCTTTTTCCAAAATTGAAAATATACATGTCAAACATTATATTGTATAATAATGTGATTCCATAGAAATGAAAACCATGCATAAATTATAATATATTTGCACTCATTAATAATATAAAATATAAAATATTAACAAATAGTTGGACATCTCATTTTTTTTCAAAATTAAGTATATATATATCAATCATTGAATAACCATTTGCAAATTTTATTTTTTTTAAATAGTATAATTATGTTAAATGGTATAAATAAGAGTGAATAGTTATTTTTTCAAAATTAAGAATATATTTTATTTTATTTTAAATTTTATTTAAATAATATAATTCCAAGTATTTCAAAAGTATTGATTTGTTCAAATTATGAGTAAATATTTTGACAAAAATAAATATATTTGTTGGTTTTCTTTATTTATAGAACTTATATTTTATATTAGTATAATTATATATAAATAAAAATTTGATATAAAATATAATAGATTTATAATATTGAATATTAAAAAACAGATTAACATCTTACTTTTCCAAATTAAAAATTTATATATCAAACATTGTGTAATTTATAATTTATATTTTGTATGAGTAAATATTTCGACAAGAAACAAATAAAAAAATAAATGTATTTATTGGTTTTTTTTATTTGTAAAACTTATATTATAGATTAGATGTATAAATAAATATTTGACATAATTATAATATATTTATTATAATTAAAAATATTAATATTAAATATTAAAAAATAGATTAACGTTTTACTTTTTCAAATTAAAAATTTATATAGCAAGCATTATGTAATTTATAATTTATAATTTGCAATTCGATTTTTATTTTCATTTATATTTAAATAATATAATTTTAATTTATAATTTTTTATTTTTATTTTCATTTATATTTATATAATATAATTTTAAGAATGATAATAAATTCTATTTTATTAATAAAATATTGAATTTGTCAAAATTGAGTGTAATTATTTTAAAATTCAACGAAGCAAAAAAAATTATAATGTTAATAATGGAATTTCAAATATAAGTTTCTAAATTAACATATTAATATTGATTTTAACATTCCATGATAATTTAAAATGTATTTAATTAAGTATGTTAAAATTAAAAATGGCTATGTTAATGATCTTCAAACAAGCTTAAAAGCTTAAATGCTTCAGTGAGGATTTAAAAATAATCCTAGTGATCTTCAAACAAGCTTAAAAGCTTAAATACTTCAGTGAGGATTTAAAAATAATCCTACTGATCTTCAAACAAGCTTAAAAGCTTAAATGCTTCAGTGAGGATTTAAAAATAATCCTAACAAATGAAATGTAAAATTTTAAACTTTAAAATTATTATTAGTTATATTAATACAAAATATAAAATTTAAAAATTTAACATTATTAGTTATATTAATATAATTAATAATATTATTTGATATAGATATAGTTTTTGAAAATTGATAAAATGTCTAATTATTTATAAATATTTTATACGTTATTTATTTATTTATATTAAAAACTAAATATTATCTTTTATGATATCATTTTGTTTTATTTTTATTTTGTTATTTCATTCTTTTAATAAATCGTTTTATATAAAAGCATTATAAACCAATCAATAAACAAACTCGATACTTTGTCAAAATTAAGAATGAATATTTATTTAACATGAAAAAATGCCATTCACGAGTATAATAAGTTAATCTCTAATCTTTAATATATCAACTTTGTAATCTTTAATACCAACTTTGTAATTTGACACTAGCTAAATAGTCCCTCCTTTATTAATAATTATTTCTCGCAAGGACAAGGCATGCTTTAATAATAATTATTTCTTGCAAAGACAAGGTCTGTTAGACATGGATCAGGCATGCTTTTATAATAATTATTTCTTGCAAAGACAAGGTCTGTTAGACATGGATCGAACATAAACAATCAATTTTGACAGAAATATCCAACAAAACAGTCGTCCATTATTGGACAATAAGATATACTAGATACACTCTCATTGTATAATGTTCTTTAAAACAGTCATCCATTACTAGATACACTCTCATTATATAATGTTCTTTATGTATGACGCAACCCAATCTTTTCTCTTGACGTTCTTCATTGACCCGATCACCTTTCAGTTGTTAAATTAGTTAATGACTGAATTTAAGGAACCAAATCCACATTTGATCATAATGGTGCAAGTTCAAATTGCCCATATCACAATACACATAGAATACATAGAATAGGGAACAAATGTGCGTATGAAGAGATAACGACCAATGAGAGAAAGGTCATGAATAGAGTTCAAGTTTCACATTTCATAGATGAATGACATAACGTTGAAGTATTTTGGATTTTAGCATATTTTATTAAATATTTTGCATGACACATGGACATTATATAATAGTATTTATATAATATGTTTTTGTATAAAGTAAAAATATGACATAAATTTAAATGTGTAATGATTAATAATATAAAATATTAAAACAAAGGTGGCAAGTGTCTCACACGAAATGCAAAATAGTGGGAATTATGAACTTCCACAAATAATCAATCGTAGGCACTTGCACTTTGGAAGGGTTAAAGCAAGCCAAAGAAAGAAGGAATGGGAACCTGGTCATTGTAAGAGATTCAATAGGCACTTGCACTTTGGAAGGGTTAAAGCAAGCCCTTGGGAAGGGTTAAAGCAAGCCAAAGAAAGAAGGAATGGGAACCTGGTCATTGTAAGAAATTCAATGGTGATGATTCGACATCTAGCTCGCAAGACGCTCCCAAGGACATCATACTCTGTCGATTGCTACAAAGAATACACTGGTTGAGCGAAATTCCTGATCAAGTTAAAGTCTATCATGACTATTGCAAGCTAAATAAAAAGGTTGATTTATATAATAGTATTTATATAATATATAATAGTATTTGGACATTATATAATAGTATTTTTATTATTTTGAATGTATAATGATTAATAATATAAAATATAAATTTTGAATGTATAATGATTAATAATATAAAATATTAAAACAAGGGCGACATGTGTCGGAGGTGTTTCTCAACGTCGGAAGAAATACAAAATAGTGGAAATTACGAGCTTCCACAAATAATCAAGCATAGGCACTTACACTTTGGTAAGGGTTAAAGCAAGCCAAAGAAAGAAGGAATGAGAACCTAATCATTGTAAGAGATTCAATGGTGATGATCCAACAACTAGCTCGCAAGACGCTCCCAAGGACAAGATACTCTGTCTATTGCTATAAAGAATAGACTGGTTGATTGACATTCCTGAGCAAGTTAAAGTCAATCATGACCATCGCAAGCTAAATGAAAAAGTTGGTTTACATGCAAATTAAGCATGCAACCTAGGGCAAGACATGCTACTCAAAATTTTGGGGGAGAGATCTATCTCCATTGTCCCATAAGTCATAATTATTCATCAAATCACATGTATTAACGAGCCAAATTAATAAGTGTCGACTCTCCTCAAGCCCCATATAACACCATTGACATTTGGAATTCATTTATGGAGAATAATCTCGATCTTCATCTCACACGTAATAATCCTAGGCATGGGATCGATTTCTTCTTGCAATCAACTAGGAATTCACTATCAATTCACTATGCTCTCTATTTCAAACCACCACTGTCGAGGTGAAAGGAGACTCATTCCTTTAGAATGTTGCCTGGATAAACACTTTTACTGCACTAGTTAACATGGAGAAGTATCTTAGCGACTATGCAAAGTGGAATTGGACAGAAGGCTCCTCCATTGTCAAACAAGAACAACTTTTTAGCCGTTGGGATTCTCATACCCTGGCAAATTCTTCAAAGAATATGGAGAATACAATTCGTAGATGCGAATGTCTTCATGATGAAACACAAGACACGATGGCTAAAGCAATGCAAAAGATGGAGACATGACACAAGAATTAGGAAATTACTAATGTGTATGAGTTGTTGGTTGCGAGAAGGCAATATGAGGTCGTTAAGGCACGAGTTAACAGAGTCAAGAGAAAACTGGTCATGACAGAGATCGGGGTTGATTGTCTAAAAGAGAAAAATGATGAACATGCGAAACATTTATGAGTTCTGCGGGATAAGGTAAAATTTCTTATACTAGAACAATTCCTTGGTTTTGTAGCTGACAGAAAAGCACCAACACCGAAAGAATCTGTTGGATACTTGAGGTTGGATTATGAAGAGAATACAGTGGAGCAGGTCCAGGTTGACACACAACGAGCGCACACTTCATATCTTTCTTCAATTGTTGGGTGCATGGAGGAAGCTCCTAAAGAGCTAAGCACTTATCATGGTTAAATATGATATGGTTTGCATATGTATTTTGCTCATAGGATATTTTTTCATGAATTACTCTTATAGATCCATCGATAGTAGTTTTATGCATTTTAGAAGCATAGGGTATGGACAATTTAAACAGTTTGCTTAATATACGTGTAACGTAACATGCTTTCTCAACTTCTTGTATAACAAAGTTGACCGGTTCAACCGCAACCAGTCCATTGTTTGATGTATAATACAAAAAGAGTCGGTGTCTCAACTTCTTGTATTACAAAGTTGACCGGTTCAACTGCAACCAATCCATTGTTTGATGTATAATACAAAAAGAGTCGGCCTTTTATGTGAAAAAATAAATTAATATTAAAAGGGACATTGACATCTTACCTTTTTCCAAATTAAAAAATTAAATATCAATCATTATGTGATTACCATTTAAAATTTTATTTTTATTTCATTTATATTGCATAATTTTAAAATTATATAATTAATTAAAGAATATTAATTTGATAGAGCCACTAACATAGTAGAAATAATAATGTGACAATGTTAATTTGTTAATAAAACAAATTTCGACTGTGCATAGATATGTTTCAATTTAATATTCGTTACATAGATATGTTTCAATTTAATATTCGTTAAGTTAAACTTTTATTGATTAATTAAAATTTTCACTTAATAAAAAAGTTTAAAATGTCAATCTTCAAAAGAAACTCATATTATGATTAAAATTTTCACTAAATAAAAAAGTTAAAAATGTCATCTTCAAAAGAAACTCATATTATTTTTGTGAGGATTTAAAATTAATAGTTCAAAATAAAATTTAACATTAATAATCATATAATTTTATATATATATATAGAATAGGCAATAAGATGTCCAACTACTTATCAATATTTTATAATTATATTATAAGTTATATCAAATACATTAAATCCAAAGTTAATCATGTTAAATCTTATTTTATATATATATATATATATATCCAGAAAATTTAAAAATAGTTTTAACAAAACAAAATTTAACATTATTAATCATATGGTTGATATACATATGAAAACAATATAAGATGTCCAACTACCTATCAATATTTTATATTTTATATTATTTAAATTATAATACATATATTAAAATCTAATTTTGCTTCATTGCTTTATGAAATCATTCTATAATACAAAATAATAATATATAAAACAATATAAATTTAAATGATTTCTCTTTTATAAAAAAATATTTCTATAATAATTTAATATAATAATTTAATTTCATATAAAAGACATAGTTTGCAATTTTTCAAATTAAAAATTTATATATCATTTATCATTTATAATTTGATTTTTACTTATATAGGATAAATTCAACATTTCATGATGAACTAAATTGTAATAAAAAATATTGATTTCGTGAAGATTGAAAGTCAATCATTGTTTGCAATTTTATTTTTAGTTTTTCAAATTAAAAATTTATATATCAT
Source organism: Pseudotsuga menziesii (assembly GCA_001517045.1). Classification (NCBI taxonomy): domain Eukaryota; kingdom Viridiplantae; phylum Streptophyta; class Pinopsida; order Pinales; family Pinaceae; genus Pseudotsuga; species Pseudotsuga menziesii. The sequence goes on from LPNX010302304.1 coordinate 627,771, forward strand.
TTATCATTTGTAATGTGACTTTTACTTATATAGGATAATTTCAACATTTCATGATGAAATGAATTGTAATACAAAAATATTGATTTCGTGAAGATTGAAAGTCAATCATTATTTAAAAATTTTAATGAAAAGAATAAAAAATGGTAATGCTAATTATGGTGAAACCAATTTCAATGTTAATGTTAATATTAAGCAACAAGATGTGTCTAGATTAACATGTTAATGTTAATATTAAACTTCGAATAAATATTTAATTTTTTTTAAAAGATAATGTTGATCACACATGTGTCTAGATTAACATGTTAATGTTAATTTATTATATTTATAAATTAACATGTCAATGTTAATTCTAACATTTCATGTTCAGTTAAAATGTGAAATAGTGTGTTCAATTTAAACTTTGATTAATTATTCAAATTTTCTTTAAATCAAAAGTTCAAAATGACCATCTTAATGATCTTCATACAAGTTTAAATTCTTTATAAAGGATTTAAAAATTAAATAAAATCAAATTTACCATCATGAATGGTATGATTTGATATATCCATATAACATTATTAATTATGAACAAATCTAACTACATCTCAAATACATGAGAATTTACCATCTAAATTGTGTGATATTTTTATTAAATCATTTTATATTACAAAATCATTGATATATAAAAGCACCATAAATCAATCAATAAAGAAACTCAATAATTATTGATATATAAAGCACCATAAATCAATCAATAAAGAAACTCAATAATTGTTTGTTAATTTTATTTTTCTTCCAAAAGTTAAAAACATTATATTGGTTATTCATTGAGAATCAAGATAGAGTATACACCCTTCGTAACGATACCCGCTATAAAGTCTAAAATGTCATTCCTTTGGATCCTACTACATAATCAACTCTTAAAACCACTACACCCCACTTCAAAACCAAAATTTATGCACTCTAAACCCACATCAACTATTTACTATAGATATGAGGAAAGGATTTAACCCTAGCACTAAAGGAATAGTTTATATCTTCAATATGTCCCCTTGAAATTGTCTTAAAACCACTACACCCCACTTCAAAACCAAAATTTATGCACTCTAAACCCACATCAACTATTTACTAGAGATATGAGGAAAGGATTTAAGTTTATATCTTCAATATGTCCCCTTGAAATTGTCTTCAAACCACTACACCCCACTTCAAAACCAAAATTTATGCACTCTAAACCCACATCAACTATTTACTAGAGATATGAGGAAAGGATTTAACCCTAGCACTGAAGGAATAGTTTATATCTTCAATATATCTCCTTAAAATTGCATGACAGTGTTCTGAAGATTCAACATGCTTCTCTAGCTCATCTGGAACTTTGATGTTATGCTTCTCTGAGACATGATGGTTCATCTTCTTCTTGAAACATGTCTTCTCAATATGAAATCCTTTGCTGCAATAAGAACACTTGGATTCACTTCCTTTCTTCTTGACTTTCTTCATCAAACCTTCATCATTAGGCTTCGAACTTTCATCTTCATTATCTGACTTTGGCTTCTTATCTTTCACAATTTGCTTCTCTTTTGATTTGGCATTCTTGCTTCCTTGAACTATGAGAGCATGATTCTTGCTCTTGGAAGATCTAAGAGCACCCAGATTGATCAATTTATCTTGCTCCTTTGTCAGTGAATCAAAGAATGTATTCAAATAAGGCATTTTCCAATTAGAAATAGCAAGCCTAGTAGAATGAAAAGTAGACACAAAAACTTAGTATTCATGACTCAATTTTGATAGGATGGAAAGGATCAATTGATCTTCCTTTTTCTCAATCCCACATTGCTTGAGCAATAGAACAAGTGACTTGAATTTGGTGAAGAACCCTTCAATGGAATCGAAACTGTTTGGACTCAATGAGAATAAATCGTTCTCCAACTAATGCACTCTTATCTAATCTTGAACTCCAAGGAGAAGCCTAGTAGAATGAAAAGTAGACACAAAAATTGAGTATTCATGACTCAATTTTGATAGGATGGAAAGGATCAATTGATCTTCATTTTTCTCAATCCCACATTGCTTGAGCAATAGAACAAGTGACTTGAATTTGGTGAAGAACCCTTCAATGGAATCGAAATTGTTTAGACTCAATGAGAATAACTCGTTCTCCAACTAATGCACTCTTATCTAATCTTGAACTCCAACGAGAGACTCAATTTTGGTCCAAACTTGGTTTGGAGTGGTCAAACCATCTAGATCAAAGAGTAGATCAGGGTAAATAGAGAGGTAAAGCAATCCATAGGCTTCATCCAACCTATTATGCCACTTAGCTTTCTCAACAATAGAATTTGGTTCATTTTCTAAATCCATAGAAACTATATAGATTCCCTTACTACGCAATAGAATGCCAATTTTGGCTTTCCATTCATGATAGTTGAAGGGGGTCAAAATCATAGTTGAAGAAGGATCCATACTGATATGTTGATGCGCTCAAGAAGATACTCTCTGCAACCTGCACAAATAAAACTAGGAGAAATACTTGTAAGCTCAATTCAAGCTCTTCTTCAGAGAGGAATAAGAGACTGGATGCACTCTGATAGAGAGAACAAGTAGCTCCTCAACTTTGTAGAACTTAAGCAACCTTGCACTCAAATAAACTTGACAACCTGTGGCTCTGATACCATGTAGGAGAGCTCTAATACCATGTAGAAATATTAGCTCTGAAGTTAAGAAAGAAATCACAGTGTAGAAATAGAAGCTCTGAAGTTAAGAAAGAAATCACAGGAAGTTGATCTAGCTACAAGATCATTCTCACAAGAATGCACAAGGAAAATAGAGAGATGAATAGTAAGACTGAATACAAGAGAAGTGAAGAATGATCCAATATATTTCCATGTATTATTGATCAACATATTGTACAATAAATTAAATTCAAGTTGCTTAGGCAACAACTCATGCTAGCTCATAAAGCTGACTTACCAAATATAATAAACCCCCATAGGTGGCTAAATCACTTTCCAAATCCATGAAGGACCTCACGAATTGAATGAACCATGAGTGAGTTGTCATGAGTGATGTAAAAACATGTTAATCCTGGAATATGGAGAGAAAATCATGGAGGATGGGTTGGAAACAAAAGATAGCAGTTTCCTAGTTGACTAGCTTTACATTATCCATTGAAAAGCACGATAAAGGCAGTATAAAGAAAGAATCTGCAAGAAGGTGCAGTTACTAATTCTGGTAGTCAATAAATTTGGCAGGATCTAACCAGAATCAAGATAAAAGCGCTCCTAAGGTATATATGGAAAGTGTTGACCAAGTGGTGCAAGTGGATGCCAACTATCTAGGCTAGTAGATAATGATTTTAATAAAAATGATTAAATATTGTTATCCTAAGTATGAAGTGGGTTTATAATATCCCAACACAAAATACCCCAACAAAAATAGAAAAGCAAAGCCTTAAGTTGTGCATTTAGCTCAGTGTTCTCCAGACTCAACTCTAAGCTCCTAATAACCCATTGCTTAGAGAGATTTAAAGCTTCTTTTAAGGGACCTCCAAACCCTTTTAGAGAAAGAACAGTTAGCTAGAAGATGATTGACAAATTCCTCATTATTAAAGCATATCAAACAAATATCGAGCCTTTGTCCCCAATGCTTCATATAGTTATCCTAGGTTAATATTTAGTTTGTTAGGGTTAACCACATAAACAATCTAATTTTAAGATGACATCTCCACCTCCATACTACTCTATACCATCAAAAGTCTTCATAAACATTTTCGAGATAAAATATAGTCTCTTAAGCCAATTTTGTTGTTATATGTCCACTCACAGAGTTCCATGACCAAACTAGAATGTCCTCTTCTTGAGTTGAGGAGATTCTTGAGAAAGGTAACCCTTGAACAAAGGTATACCACTCCTTCATTTAACTTGAGGACTCAATGAAAATGACTCCTTCCATTTGTACTTTGGAAGACCAACTAGCTCTACATTGTAAACTTGATCAAATGTCCTCAATCCCCTACTCCTCAACACTTCAATCAAAAACTAAGTAGTTTAAATCTATTTTCCCCTGCAATCTATAGATAAAATCCTAGCTTCACCTTTTTTCCATTTCCAACCTCCCATGCCAACCATTTTGCAATCATTGAAAAAGCACTTACCATCCCTGCCCAAAAATTTGAAACATTATTAACTCTTTGTTGTTCCCCGCTAACCCAGTCCTTCACTGATCTTGCCTTAAGGTAATTATCTTTGAGAATGCCACTCCACAGCCCGTCCCGATTAAGTACCTTCCATAAACTCTTAGGTGCTAATGTCATTCTGAATTTAAAAATATTTTTCAACCCCCAACCTCCCTGAAGCTTAGGACGAGCCAACCTTTCCACTTCACTAAATGAACCCCATCTTTTCACTTACTACCTGACCATATAAACTTAAAGCATTTCTACCTTATCTTTTCCAGAAATATATTTTGTTATACCATCTAGGGATAACCATTACATTGGTTTTCTCTCCAAAAACAACTTTAACCAAAATCAACCTCCCTCTTAAAAGAGAGCCACACAAAGCACCAATTACCAATTCTCTAGTCCTCCTCTTAAGAAACCATAACTAGTCTTCTTTTCTATAGTCATTTGGCTTCAAAAATATAACCTAAACAATTTAATCCTTCTCCAATGTCGGTCATCATAAAAGGTAACAACCCTCTAATTGGTGTAGAAACTTGTTCACTTAAACCATATTGAGAGAAAGAATATTTTTCATAACTTACCTCCATCCCTGAAGTTGCACAGAATATTCCCAAATTTTAACTGTATTATTTCCATTCTTATATTGTACCTTGTCCAAAAATGAATACATCAACAACAAACAAAGAATGAGTAATCCGGTAATTTGAAGAGACCTTAACCCCCGATATCCTTCCTTAAAATATGTCTGTGAGAACTAATATACTAAGCCCTTCTAACAGAATCAAGAAAGGCAAGGGTGATAGTGGGAATCCCTACCTTAAGCCTCTCACACAATTGAATAATTGCGTAGGCCTTACATTAACCATAACAACATAATTAATTCATGACACACAACCCATAATCCAATTGGTTGCCTCCAAGCTCAATCTGATTTTCAGTAGCACCAGTCTAAAAAATATCTAGTTGACTCTATCATATGCCTTAACAAGATCCATATTCAAAATAATTGCTTCCAACTTCTTTGTCTTGATATAGTGCATTCCTTCCTTATCAATTCCAACAACATCCAAGATCTACCTATTGAAAAGGAACCCGAACTATTCCTTAGAAATATGTTTTGATAGCTTCATCTTAATTCTCCCAGCTATAATATTAGCTATCACCTTGTAAACCAGATTGTAGAGTGAAGTGGGACTATAATCACCGAACGAGGATGCATTGGATTTTTTAGGAATAAGAGATAAAAAGGTGCATTACTACTCCATATACTCTCCCATAAGTTCTAGAATCCTCTATCACCTCCACAAATCAACTCCAACAATAAATAAATAAAATCCAAAAAGAACTCCACAACCCATCCATCTAAATCGAGGCTCTTAGACTTTGAAAAGCTGGCTAAATTCTTGTTTAGCTCATCCAAAGAGACCCGATCACCCAGCCTTTTGTCTTCCTCCTCAGAGAAGAATATTGGGTAATTATAGATAACCCTTAACTATTGAACAATATTATTCACAAAATGCTGTTTATACACCCCTTGAAAATAAGGAGGGACTTCCTTTTCGAGATCCTCCTAAGATATCCAAATTTCCCCATTCTGACCCAAAATTTCCCAAATGGACTTTATGTTTTTTCTATGTTTAGAAAATTTATGGAAAAAACTTGATATTATTGTCCCCTTAAGACAACCAAATAGCCCTTCTCTTCAATCTCCATGCCTCTTCTTCAAGAGCTAGCAAACTAATTTTCTCGACCTCTAGTTCACCAAGAAGTTTGGTTTCTTCAACCAAAAAAAACTTGCATTGTTAGCATAGTAAATTCCATTAATATTGTATTTGATATCTCCCAAATAATCTTTAGTTTCCTTCTTCGTTCGGATCTCCCACTTAATGACCACCGACTTCAAACTCTTTAAATTTTCAACCATGTTCTGCATAGGAGAGATACCACCTTGTACATCAAAGGGATGCCCATTTGGAATTAGCCCCACAAATATCCCTATCATTTAGAGTCGAGTTTAAATCACCCCACAAAATCGACCCCGCATCGCGGAATAAATCATCATCATCAAGTTGAAGCCAAAAAACTTGTATGTTTGCATAAGGCCCATAATAATTCATAGTTTTGAAAGGATGCACAAAATCTTGAAAAAAAAACTTCAAGAAGAATACCTGCAACAAAAAGAAAGGAATCAAAACAAACCTTAATCGGTTTCCAAGTCAACACCATACACCCTGATAATCCTACTGAATCCATAGTGCTCATATACCACCCACTTAGCAATGGGGCTAACGATTCACAGGCCTTCTCCCCCATTAACTTCATTTCTTGAAGGAGTATCACATATGGTTTAACAATGGAGAAAAGACTCTAAATCGTAGCTCTCCCCCCCCCCACTAGGGATCATTTTAGGGGCGAATTTTAGCCCATGGGCTATTTTTAGGGGGTTTTCTCCAAAAAAGATTCGCCATTTTGCATTTTTTTGAAGGCTTATTTCACCCAATTTTGATGGGGTAAACATTTTTCACCCTAAAAATCGCCAAATTATTATATAAACGATATAAAATCCTTGGAAATTAAAATATTTTTTGANGCCCCCCACCCCGCCCCAGATGTTTAAAAAAAACATTCAAAGGCAAAACTATCATTTAGACACAGGCTCAGAGGGTTTAGTGCCCTAAATCCCCCCTTCAAGCTCCCAACAGGAAATTCATCACTTGGATTTTCCACCAATAGTCTACTTGGGCTTTACCTTCATCACCGAAAAAGAGCCCCTTCCACCGCCCCTTCGAGCTTCTTTAGTTTGTTCGATTTCCTCTTTATCCCCCAAGATGAAGGATGGTCTTTCCTTTCAATACTTGAGTCTGAGCTTAACCTTTGACTCAAAGGATTGGCTAAAAAGATCTTAATAAGGGCTTCCTTAAAATAAAGGATATGCCTCCGACAAATGTTTGAGGAAGATTGCTCAATCCTGAATGGACCTCATCCTTCCCCATTCGTCTTGACCTCCCTGGAGCCTAAAAAATTGAAATCTAGGTAGGAAAGTGAGCCTTCCCCCCGACTGGAGGTTGAGATCCTCCTCCCCTTATGGCTCTTTAACAAAACATGTCGTATTAATAGTTAGAACCATATTCCATCTATCCACAGATTGAGTTGAATCCAATTAAGTTTTTTTTTCCAATTTCTTGATGGTTCAATTTCATGGAGCTTCTCATGGAAAGCACCATATAATCAATTATAATAAAATGTGAATGTATTACATATTAACAAGGGACAACTACTTTCTAGAATGGCATTAATGGTTTATACTGTGTTTTTAGAACCTAGGTTCATTAAAAAAAACTAAATTTGTGGGTGTCATTCACAAGTGGAAACTAAATATGTGGGTGTGTGAGTAGAAACATAATCCATTTTCCCACACCTTGAGTTGAATCCATGTTTTTTCCAATTTCTTAATGGTTCAATTTCACAAAACTTTTCATTGCATGCAACATATAATAAAGGTGAATGCATTACATATTAACAAGAGGCAACTAATTTCTATAATGGCATAGAGTTTATACAATTTTTTTGAATTTCTCTTCTAAGCATGAAGGGCTACGTTTTTTTTGAATTTCTCTTCTAAGCATGAAGGGCTACGTTTTCAATTGTTCTAGTTGGACGAGTGTGAGCCCATGTAATCTTCTAGTTGGACGAGTGTGAGTCCATGTAATCTTGTTAGTGTCTCTGGCTCATCTTAACTAGTTGTATTGAACCTTTATGCCCTTCTCGACAAGTTCACATTCCTCAATATGTTTGTTATTTTTCACTTAAATGTGTTCATTTAAGCAAAATTTACGAAAATAATAATTTAGTGGATATCAAAATTTTGAAAGAAAACTTTGTTTATTCATTACATTTTATTGAAATATTTTTTTATATATGAAGTGTTTAATTTTTTAAGATTATAAGGATTTGAAAGGGTGATATTTTATTTTCAGTTTTTTTATTTTAAAGGGTTTACTTAATTCACGCTGCTCAATAGAAGTACAATTATTTATATAACCCTTCATAGTTGAATAGAAGTACAATTATTTATATAACCCTTCATAGTTGAAATTGAAATTAAGACCAACCCTTTAAATTTGATCACTAGTCCAAATAAGGCCACATATTCTTGCCCTTCATAGTTGAAGAAAGCCACATATTCTTGCCCTTCATAGTTGAAGGGTTAGAAGTAGAATTATTTATATAACTCTTCATGGTTAAAAGGTTAGCTGAATATATGCACTTGAAATTGAAATTAAGACCAACCCTTCAAATTTGATCACTAATCAAAAGAATACCACATGTTACTAAACAATAAACAACATATTCTTGTAGAATTACTAAAGAATAAACCACAAACTCGAACATACAAAGAAAAATCCATAATGAAAAATAGGGTAATAAAAAATAACCCATGAAAGATAATGCAACCTCAAATTAATGATTTCCTTTTTCTAAAACAAACCTAGGGAGATTCAATCCCACAACTTCAATACCATGTTAAAGTTAGAAATAAAATGACATAATAAAAGTAAAGTCTCCACACAATGAATGAATGCATGAAAAACGCCCATGCCCTTTCCACACATCCTCTTAGGGGTGAAGGGGTGTGTGTATGCACGTGAAGACACAAATAGCGAGTAACCTATTTACCCAAATAAATTGAATATCAAAGAATGTATCTCACATGATGTTGAACAATGGGGTAAAAGGCTCTTTTATATAGGGATCATATCTAACCCGATTAGCACATTTATTATGAACCATTAAGCCACCTATTAACTACTAACTAACGACACTAATGCCACATAAGTCAAGATTGCATTAATCACTATATAGTGGACTGTGAATTACACAAACAATAAATAGACCATTAAGGCCTTGTATTGATAAAAGGCCACTTAGTGGAGATTGTTATAATTAAACATAGTGGAACATTAATCAAGCATGTCCCATAAGGCTTATTCATAGCAAAACTACCCAAAAGGTTCCTAAGGCCATATATCGTATCATACAAATCTGAACCACATAAAACTTAGCTAATAGCGTTTCTATGTGCATGAATTTAGGACATGCCAAAATAGATGAATGTGAGATGAGTCCTAAGGGAATAAGATGTTGATATACTTTTGATTTACTAGGCAAAAAATATTAGCATAGGTTCATTTAAAAAGAATCTTTTAAAAACTATTGCACATTATTTTACATATGGTTGCACTCATTACACTTACGGTATGTTCGATTTAATACACTTATTTTACATATCTTTGCACTTATGATATGTTCGATTTAATTCACTTATTTTCCATATCGTTGCACTTACGATATGTTCGATTTAATACATTTATTAATGAGAAAGCGTTTTTAAATTTAAAAATAAAAGAAAATAGTTATAGAAATTCAGTTTAAAAAAGTGGATTATGAATGCAGAAAAAAAGGTTCAAGGCTTTCCAACCGTACCTATGGAGATGTTGGCATACGTTGCACCATATCCAGTATCATACTTTTCTTCTTCATCATCTTCATTATATGAGGATGGATCTGAATAGCCATATTTTTCTGCAGAATAATCAACTTAGAAGACCCTCACCATGAAATGTCAACACATCAAATGCAATTCTCTTAAAAAATTAAATTAATCATTAGCCAAAACAAAAATACCTTGATTATTTTGTTTGACGCCTCTAAATTCTTAGCTAATTTCACTAATAGGACACCACAAGGATCATATGTAGCAATGGAAGTCAATGTGATACAAATAGCGACCAACATAGAGGCTGATCATGAAACACAAAGGAAAATTAGATATAATGCATAATAGGAATTATCCCCGTTTTGCATTTCTAAAGCATGTGTAGAGCCATGTCAAAATATTAACCTTTCATTGGTTTGACTATATTCAAAAATAAAATAAGATAAAATAAAGCTGAATCAACGAATTTAAAGTTTTACCATGTTATGGACAAATCAGTAAAAACATGTAGGTACTTACATAATTGAGACTACAAAAGTAAAACTCTTCATTTTTTAAGCAGATTCTCTAAATAAAATATAACTGAGATTATCTAAATAAAATATAACTGAGATTATGTATTTCCATAAGAAATTTGTTCGATAAATAGGGTATATCCACACAAGCCAAAACCAAATACCTTAAGGCAACCACTCACACAAATCAAAAAATCAAAGATCAAAGAGAGAAACCGTCCATGGCCCCAACCAACACAACAACTTGAGGCAATATGTTAATCCAAATGGAAAATAGCTTACATATGAATATCTTCCAATCAACTTGAGGCAATATGATAATCAAAAAGGAAAATAGCTTACATATGAATATCTTCCTACCAAATCAATCATCAAGTGACCCCTCCATGCTCTTTAAATAGAAATCATGAAACAAACATGCTCTTTAAATAGAAATCATGAAACAAACTGGTGCTAAGGATGAATTGTTGGTTTGCTTTATGTCTACACAATAATAATCATGAGTCGTGATCATTGGATCAATGCAAACTAAAGAAACAAACATTACCTAAAGACACATTAAACCAAGTTGATCTTAACCAATTCCCAAGTGTCTAAATATCCTAACATTCCCCTTAAGAACAACTTGAAATAGGATTTGGGATAAGATTGAAGGGTAAATATCCTAACATCCCCCTTAAGAACAACTTGGAATAGGATTTGGGATAAGATTGAAGGATTTACAAAGGTAACATCCCTCTTAAGAACAAATTGGAATAGGATTTGTGATAGGATTGAAGGATTTACAAAAGTGACACAATAAGAAAAGGAAGGCGGCATTGGAGGCTACCCCGTTAATAACAACTTTGTGAACTCCTAACATAGATAATCAATAATCAAGACCACCTAATATAATAATATTCATATTTGTTGTTTGATTATTGAAGTGTGTCATGAATATGTGGTTTGTTGTTTGTTTCCATATACATTTGACAAAGACTACATAAAATTCCAGTTTACTATGATGGAATGATTTGGAAAGAGTATCTAAAATTAAGTTTGGTGATGAAAAGAATCCTTGCTCTTCTCTCAAAGATAGAGAGAACTCTGCTTTTGATATTAATTCTATGGATGGAAACTAGAACCAACATGCTTAATTAGCACAAGATGCATTGTATCTACCTAGAGTACATGACTTTACCTAAAAATGCAAACCGGATGTCACCAAATTCAATCTAGATGAATCAAAACCACCCAAAGACCACATAAAAGAACTTCATATTAATTGTTCGATTATTGAATGTGCATCATGTGGATGTGGTTTATCCTTTGTTTCCATATACATGAAAATAAAGCCTCTACATGGTATTTTAATTTACTAGTTGGAATAATTTAAAAAACATTTATGGCGAATTTTGACATTAAAGAACTCTTATAGCTCTCTTCTTAAAAAAAAAATATTTCAATCACAGCTAGAAAAGTAGAAAAGGATATGGTAAGCCTAGAAACTTGAAGAAATCTCGGTTTGGGATACAATAAGAATCCTACCACCGCAAAGCAACCCTTAGCATTAACAAAACCCAGCACGGAGACCAAAGAAATAGAATCCACAAATAAGGAGAGTTTACACTTAAAGGGGTATGTTCACAAAATATGTGCATTTTATATTAAAAGAAATCAAGAGAGAAGTTGAGATAGAAATTGTGTAGCCCATTTTTCAAAAAATCTAGTCACATCAAATGCACCTAAAAAATCCACAGTAAGTAGCATTGCCGCAAATTAAGAGATCTAGCAATCAAATCATTTATGTCAAATACAAAAAAAAAAAATCATTATGAAAAGACATGCCCACAGTTCACCAATGATATTGATCATGTACTGAATAAAGATGTGCAGCCAAAAGCTACTACCGAACAGGTAGCAGAAGATGAAGAAGAAGAATCCATCGTGGTTCTGTGGGATTGTTGCCTAGATGAAGAAAAAGTAGTAGTGGAAGAAGTTGATGCTGCTCAAACAACAAAACCAATTTTGCACTCACGAGTACACAAAATGCTATTTCAACTGCTCCATAATCTTCTACTACAACAAACAAGAAAACCACTACTACCCTTTTGACATCTTCAACATAGTCTTCATCAAGTGTTGAAATGAAGTACAATATTTTTTCAATATGAAGGAGATCAGAGCCAACATTTCTCTGCATGGCCTCTGTATTATTGACTAGCAAAGGAAGTTGTTGTCGAAAGCATTGAATGAACTAGCTGCCAAAGAAAGGAAATCTGCAGTGAACACTGCTATTGTGGGGAAAAGGTCTAAATCTCAAACTCCTTATAATAACCTTCAATATTTTAAACCAATGTACATAACTGCTTTTGATTCCGGGGCATACTCCAATGTGATGCCACATACGGTATGCCAAAAGATTAAAGCAAAACCCATCAGGTCCACCATGCACATTATTCAACTTGATCAATCAAAAGTAGAGGTAATGGGTGAATTGAAAGATGTTTTGATTCGAGTTGCTTCTAACCCTCATGTACATCAAATCATTGATATTATTATGGTTAATATGCCTTAAGCTTATGGTTTGCAGTAGAGAATGGTTACAAAAGTTACAAGGTTATTTTGCCATTGACTAGTCCTAGTAGTGGCTTCATGGAATTATAAGCCTAATCAAATCCAAATTGTACAAGAAAAGCATTTGAGGTATATCGTTACTGAACTTGGGGGGAAAAAATGTAACATTTATTGAATCTGGATTTTGGAATTATTTTTACAGGCTTCACTCTCTTCTTCAAAAATACAGTGTGACCCCTTCACACAATTTAAAATTTAAAATTTATGATTTTCATTGTAATAGAGTAGACTTAGATGACACTAGCAAAGCTAATTCTTAATAAATAGGTGTTTATATTTATATTTAATAAAAAAAAGCACAATAAAAATTGTTTTTAAGTTAATAAAGTGTTAAATGCAATTATACTAGAACTTAGACATCATGTAACCCATTCCCTTTCTTCAGTCGTATAAATGTATAAATGTAGGAAGAGCTATACTATGATCTATCTAATGAAAAAAAATATTTTTGATAGTTCAATCTCTTATTTGTGTACGGTTCTTTGCATTTCCTTCTTCGAGTTTATTTTTCTGATATGGTATAAGAGCCAAGGTTGGAAGAAACCAAGGATGAGAGCGGGTGAAGGCCTAGTAACTGGGTTGGCCAAATGACGATTTGAGGAACTGAAATTTCATTAGATGGGGAGAAGGAATTATTTAATTTGCAGACTTGTAGACAGTTCGTACAATCTAATTGGCAGACAGGTTGCATGATTTTTTAATTGGAAATTCGTACGATTTATAGAAGTCACTGTATGGAATTTACAGACCGTCATACGATTATAATAGCCGTCATTTTCTCATGATATCTGCAACTGTTGTTTTTTCTAATCAACTGAACGAAATGTACGGGGTTTGGCTAGATTATGCAGAAATCATATGGACAGTCATAAATGTGCCATACAAGCACATTTTTAAAATTTTGCTCTACAGAGCTACTGACATCAGTTTCTTAATTTACTATAAGATCAATTTTTTTGAGGGAATGATTTTAGTCGTTTTTTCTTGCACGAACAATTTTGAGGTTGGAGTCACACTATGTCTATTTTTATCTCATATCATGCTTGTCTTGGGAAACACCATGACAGTAAACTTCAGTTACTGCCCAGTAAAAAAAAATCTTTTCTTTACTTTTGGGGTTGCGACACAGTGCCTTTGGGAAACTGATAGCAGGTCCAGGACAAGACCTGCCCAGAGTCCAGACCCGAGGACCAACACTCTCTAGTGTGTACTTCCCTTTTCTACATACTCTTCTTTCCTAAAACTAAGATCTCTCCACCATTCAAGGTTCTACCTTTAAACTTAACTCTTTAGCTAAATTTACTTCTATCACCAAATCTTATGGTTTTCCACCAACCTTAGCCTGTCTAAATTCTAACTCATGTGCTTAGCATTCAGACTTATTCTTAACACTCTAACTTTTCCCTTTCAAGGGCCTAAAAGCCTAGTCCAAACATAATGCTTACACACTTAAAAGTTATCCTTGACTGTTCATGCGCCCAACACATGTATTTTCAGTCTTAACACACCCCAAATTCTCTTAAGCACTCAATGACTTTTCATATGCCACCTTGGCTCCTCATATAGTCACCTCTCTGCATCCTGGGTTCTTATCATCAAACCAATTGCCTAGAGCTCACACCTCCATTTGGCCCGATACCCTATAACTCATCGCCACATCCCTCATCTGGAAACCGCTCGGTTCTTCATCGTGCCACCTTGGGTTTATTAACCTTTTCACAAGTTCCTCAGTGATATGGCACTACATCCATTCGATCAAAACTTACTCTGCCCCTCGTTTCTATTCACCTTCAATCACTCTACGACCCAATGACTATTTCCCTTTACAAACTCTCCATTCTATGGTTGATTTCGCTTCATACAAAGTCCGATTCAAAACTCCAAAACAACATTCAAAGGAGCGTTTCACTTCTGTAGATAAGTATTCAACGCCTTAATTCACACAGTAATCCAAAACAACATTCAAAGGAGCGTTTCACTTCTGTAGATAAGTATTCAACGCCTTAATTCACACAGTAGTCCAACAATCTTGACTGTCACTTTTCTCATGGACTACACATATTCACTGTAATCAACAGTTAACTAAACCTCAACGATTCGACCTCCTATGTCAAAATTCGTCACACTACTTATCTGGAGGTCGAAATTCGTCACACTACTTATCTGGCCTATGTATGAACTAAACTCGCATCATAGTTGCAGGAAAATTATGCTATTCCTTAACCACTTCAGGTTCACGCAATGCCTACAAGGATACTCTGTTATCCCCATCTCTTTAACAGATATCTACAAGAATTGGAACCTATGAGGTTCTGCGCAACTCCAAATGAACCGGAATCCTTCTTCACGGATTCTACCCAGCTCCCTCGAACTATAACTCTACAAAAAAGTTCCACACAGCTCTTTATGGCAATATATAATCAAGGCACATGTACAGGTTTAGCCTAAATTCACAGCTACCCAATATGCACCGTTAACAAGCATACATAGAACTGCCTAATTACTCACATGAAAATGATGAATCTGCTTCCATTAGAAAATTAGAAAATATGAACTGTACATTCAATTCAAGCCTTGATTGTTCTATTATGGCCTGATACATCTTTCGATAGCCATCTTCCCTCTAAACTCCTACACTCTCCCGTGCTTCCAAATTAGATCTTTTTTTACAAAAATAGAGCTTCCCAGCTCTTTCAACAAACTCCTCAAAACCAGCAATTAGTTCCTAAACTAATGTAACCATTTCTAATTTTAGGAAAACCGCATTTAATTCTATCTATGACTCATCCAACTACTAGCTGTAAACAGGAAAATAACCTCTCGAGTCATCCCTTCATCTCAGGTATATGTCACATGGTTCATTACTAACTAACACCTAACAATTAAGCATATACTCTATCTATGTTTACTAACTAGCTAGACACTTATACATAAGATTTTACAATGGTTTTTTTACATTTAACCCCTCCTTGGGAAAAGATCTGGATCTTTAGGTCTGACCATACATTTTGCACTTGGACTGGAGATCTAATGCTCCTGCATCAGACTCCCAAAGTAGAAAGAAGACATGATCACCTGATCATGTACCTTCAGTCTTCATCTTTCCTGGATCCCAAACTCTAGTTTGCTGCTATCCATAAGCTGCATTATCTTCATGTCCCTCTGACTGTAATCTTCCAGGATTCCATACCTTATGATGTAATGCTCCACTGTCCTTACCTTCACTATTCTTCACTCTCCAATCATCTCCACAGTGGACTGATTGCTTCATTCTGTGGTAGTTCTTCTTAGGTATTTGCATTAAATCCCATAATTCATCTATGACCTTTTCCAATTCAGTCTTTTGCTGAAAACTAATCTTGTTTTCTTTACTCTGCCACTGCATTTTGTTGCATTTTGTCCATTCATGATTAAACTGTTGATTATCTCCTTCAACCTTCCTTGCTTCAATTTCTGCTTTTTCTCTTGAAATTTCTCCAAATGCTGCTCCAAATATTGTTCTGGACATTGCTGCCACCCATACTTCCTTTATGCTTTTGTAAGCATCTCCCTCTGCAATATCCAATTGTTGCTCTTCATCTTCAGTTTTACTTTCAAAAAATAAATAATTTCCCAACTCTCTAACTGTAGCAACATAATCGTTCACACTTCTCTACATATTAGTTAACATAACATAGTTTAGCGAACTAATATCTGCTCTTATCTCAGCCAAAACTTGAGACATCCTTCCATCAATGACTATAATCCTATTCAGCAAATTTTCCAGCCATTCACCTTCCACTTGATTCATCTCAAATACTTCACCATTATGCTGCATTTCAGTTTCAGCATAGTTTTTTTTCTCATCCTTTTCAACTTCAAGTGATTGTCCTTCAACTCCTTGACTGCTTTTAGTAACCAGTTCAGCTTCCTTCAGCCCTAAGACTGACTCTTCTTCATCTTGAGACACATCTGCCCCACCAATATCAGGTTCCTCATTATAAGAGATAATTGTCTCATCCCCAATAGAAATGTTTCCTTCATCAAGTAAGGAATTTATAAATTCCTTCTGCTGCAATAGTTCAATCTTGTCTTCTTTAGAAAGACATTCTTCATCATACCTTGCTTGATGACTTTCAACTTCACCCAAGACAAATCCAAAAGATGGATTGTCTTCTACATAACCTACAATCACATTCAAATTGTCAATTTCAAAATCATAAAACCCAATGGTCTTAATTGATGATTCAGCAATCAAATCCTCCTGTTGTTCCAAGTCTTCTTCAGGACTCAGAAAGTCTCCAATGCCTTTCTTCTTAGCTTCCTCAAGCATGACATTTGAATGCTTGGTATCCGCCCTTGCCTTTCCCTGGTTTTGGCCATCATCATAAGCCAAATTCTCTCTGCTTTCAGCTTTTGCTATATGCTAAAAAGAAACACTTTCACTCAACTGTACATGTGCATTTACATGAGGCTCAGCTGCCCCATCTTCTTTTAGAATGGAATTTAAGTTCTGTCCGTCACCTTCCTCCTTTATGACAACATCAACAAATTGTCTTTCTTTACCTGTTTCGCCTGCAAACATACACAAGAGGTCAGTTTTAAAACATTGAGAGCTCTTGGCCTCACTTGAAGCTTCAGTCTTCAAGTCTTCTCCTAGACACTCCCTTGCCTTGAATATCTCTTCCTTCCACTGAGCATTCAGCAATTGCTCTTTTCTCTTTTCTAGCTAATGCCACTTCAACTTTCTCTTCACAAGAAGACCACACCTCTGATCTTCCTCCTTCTTCTGTAACAGCTCCATCATTACTTCAAGATGGACTTCTATCTCAACCTTCTCTCTCTCATACTCTTCATCAGTCATTTGTCTTTTCATGCCCTTTTCCTTGGCATTTGTTGTCTTCACCTTGTGGTTGTCTTCTGAACCTCTTCTATGACCATTATTAGTCATCTTCTTGAGTTTTCTTTCACTCTTATATGAGTTGTACTAACCTCTGCAGTAACAGTCCTCCCTGCTACACCTCACCTCACCAAACCTCCTCTATGCTTGGTCTTTTGGCAAGTACTGGTTCTCTTTCTAGAACCCTCCTGAGCACTTCTCTATGCACCTTTTAGGCTTTCTCCCACAACTCATTTGCATGAGAACATAACTGTCCTCTTGTACTTCAATCCTCACTTGAAATACTAGGTTCTGGCCACACCTCTTCACTCCCGGTTAGAAACCCTCACTAATTTCCTTCATCACTATCTTCAAAGACCATGATCTTCCTGTTGAGATGTCCTTACTAACTGCTGCTATCCCTTGCATACATACACTCCTCCCAAAGTAGTTATCTATGTCTATAACTTACTGCTCAGGTTTACAAGCCTCTTCCTCCCTTGCATGCAAACTTTTCTTTCTTCTTCACAAGAGCACTTTCTTGCTCTCCTTGCTTTGATACCAAAATGATAGCAGGTCAAGGACAAGACCTGCCCAGACCCGAGGACCAACACTCTCTAGTGTGTACTTCCCTTTTCTACATAATCTTCTTTCCTAAAACTAAGATCTCTCCACCATTCAAGGTTCTACCTTTAAACTTAACTCTTTAGCTAAATTTACTTCTATCACCAAATCTTATAGTTTTCCACCAACCTTAGCTTGTCTAAATTATTCCTCATGTGCTTACCATTCAGACTTATTCTTAAAACTCAAACTTTTCCCTTTCAAAGGCCTAAAAGCCTAGTCCAAACATAATGCTTACACACTTAAAAGTTAGCCTTGACTGTTCATGCGCCCAGCACATGTTTTTTCAGTCTTAACACCCCCCAAATTCTCTTAAGCACTCAATGGCTTTTCATATGCCACCTTGGCTCCTCATATAGTCACCTCGCTGCATCCTGGGTTCTTATCATCAAACCAATCGCCTAAAGCTCACGCCTCCACTTGGCCAGATACCCTATAACTCATCGCCACATCCCTCATCTGGAAACCGCTCGGTTCTTTATCGCGTCGCCTTGGGTTTATTAACCTTTTCACAAGTTCCTCAATGATATGGCAATACATCCATTCGATCAAAACTTACCTTGCCCCTCGTTTCTATTCACCTTCAATCACTCTACAACCCAATGACTATTTCCCTTTACAAACTCTCCATTCTATGGTTGATTTCACTTCATACAAAGTCCGATTCAAAACTCCAGAACAACATTCAAAGGAGCGTTTCACTTCTGTAGATAAGTATTCAACGCCTTATTCACATAGTCGTCCAACAATCTTGACTGTCACTTTTCTCATGGACTACACATATTCACTGTAATCAACAAATAACTAAACCTCATCGTTTCGACCTCCTATGTCGAAATCCGTCACACTACTTATCCAGCCTATGTATGAACTAAACTCGCATCATGGTTGCAGGAAAACTTTGCTATTCCTCAACCACTTCAGGTTCACGCAATGCCTATAGGAATACTCTGTTATCCCCATATCTTTAACAGATATCCACAAGAATTGGAACCTATGAGGTTCTGCGCAACTCCAAATGAACCGGAATCCTTCTTCACAAATTCTACCCAACTCCCTCAAACTGTAACTCTACAAAAAAGTTCTACACAACTCTTTATGGCAATATATAACCAAGGCACATGTACAGGTTTAGCCTAAATTCACAGCTACCCAATATGCACCTTTAACAAGCATACATAGAACTACCTAATTACTCGCACATGAAAATGATGAATCTGCTTTTAGAAAATTAGAAAATATGAACTGTACATTCATTTCAAACCTTGATTGTTCTATTATGGCCTGGTACATCTTTCGATGGCCATCTTCCCTCTGAACTCCTACACTCTCCCGTGCTTCCAAATTAGATCTTGTTTTACAAAAAAAGAGCTTCCCAGCTCTTTCAACAGATTCCTCAAAACCAACAACTAGTTCCTAAACTAATGTAACCATTTCTAGGTGAAGAAAACCGCATTTAATTCTATCTATGACTCATCCAACTACTAGCTATAAACAAGAAAATAACCTCTCGAGTCATCCCTCCATCTCAGGGACATGTTACATGGTTCATTACTAACTAACACCTAACAATTATGCATATACTCTATCTATGTTTACTAACTAGCTAGACACTTTTACATAATATTTTACAATGGGTTTTTTACATTTAACCCCTCCTTGGGCAAAGATCTGGAGCTTTAGGTCAGAGCATACATTTTGCACTTGGACTGGAGATCTAATGCTCGTGCATCAGAAACCCCACCTTTTGCTTCAACAGGTTAATTTCAACGAAAATACTTACGACAAAATTTTACTGGGAGAGGGTTTTGCTACGACTGGGATTTACTACGACGGACTATTACTGCGACAGGACTCGATCTTCACTCTTTGGTCGACACACTTTTACCTCAACAAACACTCACTAGACTTCGACGGGCTTTTACCATGGCACACTTTTGGACCTTGGTTACGATCAACTCCTACTTCGACAGGACCACTTTTAGCGGAATTTATAGAAAGAGGTTTTTTAGTCTATTGACTTATAATATGAAAAATACTTTTCACCAACCCGTAACTTGGGATAAACCTCGACACAACTATATTGCGATAAGCTCACAATATCATATAACCAAAATATTTAAGACTTGTGTCGAGTACTCTGCGGTTAAAACCCAAACTTTTACACGTTTAAATATTTGTGGATTTTGTGTCTTTCACAAACGGTAAATGTAAACAATATTCACACAAGTAAATCTGGAGAAGATATTAGGCATAAATAAGACATGCATTCAACCAAAAACAATGGAATTATATATTATCGCGACACAACAAAAGAACTACAGCCGCAATTACAAAATTGGAAATTTACAAGGATGTTTCACCTTTTACAGAGCTTGGGCTCTCAACACATTCCATAACACATGAGCTTGAGCTCTCGAACTCTTCTTAGATTTTTTCTTCTACTCCTTTTCTTCACCACACTCTGCACTTGCTCTCTTCTCACTTCTCCTCGTTGTTTTTCATTTTCCTTCTTATTCATATACAAAGACTTAAAATTTGCTTCTCTTGGAAGATACCAACTAACATTAAAGGCTATAATAAATCTCTACCTAAAAACTTAACTTCAGAAATACAATTTGACTGCTTAAATATGGAGAGACGTGAACACTTCATCCTGTCAGACAAATTGACAGAAGTTGTACTTCTATGGACTGTGACTGAGTCGGGTGATATGTGATGTATATCTGCGAGTAATTAATTTCCAACACTCCCCCTTAATTATGAGTGGATGGGGATTTTACAAAATGTTTCAAAGCTAAAATTTGCTCTGTTCATGACAGAATTTGTTGAAATATTGTAACTTCGAAAAATATTCTATATGTATCTTTTTGTGGTCCCCGATGGTCCTACCGGGAGAACCACTTGTATTACATTGTACCCCGAT